>APFE030446239.1:3254-56724 GCA_000404065.3 Pinus taeda
GTGGAAGAAGTCTTATGATCCCAACAGACATATATAAATCGTTTGTTCTTACTCCTCAGTAATAATCAAGAAATATTTTTAGGGAAATCGTCATGATAAAAATCACCAACCAGGGTTCGGTAATAAGACAATGACAACGAAGATGAAAAGTTCATGTCCCTCCTCTTGTCCTCTTATGCATACTGGCTTCATAGTAATAGCGATTTCTGATGTGCTGATTTCGATATATCATGGTTTATGTTCATCGCATAAATTCATTGTTGTATCTAAAGATTGAGGAGACCATGGTCACAAAGCATCCCAATAAGGGCAAAAACATGCCGATGGCATTCCTGAGAGAAGAATCCATTCATAAGATACCATTTCTTTGAGAGGAGCAACAAAAAATCACAAATGTTGTTCCTTCTGAGAAAGGAACAGCAAAGACACTCAAATGTTGTTCTTTTTTAAAAGGAACAGCAGACACATTCAAGTGTTGTTCCTTTTGAAAAAGGACCAGGAGAACACTCAAATGTTGTTCCTTTTCGCAAAGGAATAGCAAAAACACACAAGTGTTGTTCGCAAAGGAACAACAAAAACACCCAAGTGTTGTTCCTTTTCGAAAAGGAACAACAAAATCACACAAGTGTTGTTCCTTTTTGCAAAGGAACAGCAAAATCACACGAGTGCTGTTCCTTTTGACAAAGGAACAGCAAAAACACACAAATGTTGTTCCTTTTGGCAAGGAACAGCAAAATCACACAAATGCTGTTCCTTTTGAAAAGGAACAGCAAAAACACACAAATGCTGTTCCTTTTGAAAAGGAACATCAAAAACATGCAAATGTTGTTCCTTTTGACAAGGAACAGCAAAAACACACAAATATTGTTCCTTTTGAAAAGGAACAACAAAAGCACACAAATGTTGTTCCTTTTGACAAGGAACAGCAAAATCACACAAATGATGTTCCTTTTGAAAAGGAACAGCAAAAACACACAAGTGCTGTTCCTTTTCGCAAAGGAACAACAAAAACACGCAAGTGAAACAACAAAAATATTTAGAATGCAAACAGAAAATTAAAAGAGCATATATACAGGATGTTATGTACAAGTTATGAAAAAATGAATTTCTTAAGTTATAGGTGAGGAAGATTTTGCTTCCCCTCCTAAAATTTCCAAATCAATATCTTGTCGTAGCTACTGACAGAATGATTCCCGAGTGAGTGGCTTTCGATAGAGACGAACTCGGTGGCCATTTACTTTGAATGCATATCCAGAACCGTCAATTGTGATCAGGGTAAGGGTCCCATTGTCATGTACCTTCTGGATTTCGTATGGTCCTAACCATCGCGTCTGGAGTTTCCCCGGGAAGTCCTGAAACCGAGAGTCGTATAACAGAGCCTAGTCTCCTTCATGAAAGACTTTATTCCCCGGCAACGGCGCCAAAATGTAGAGCTATAACTAGGGTCTCTCACACCTCTAATTATCCCACATTAATAAGTCAATCCGAGAACGTTTTGTTATTGCAAAGAGTAGCTCAATCCGAGGCTATTTGTCTTAGTAATGCTCAGTAGTATAGTGTTCAAAAGATTCGAAAGAAAACAGATGCTAAGCTATAACTAAACTAACCCAAAAGATAGAATCACACAAGACAGTTGATCAGTCAAGGGTACGGAAGCAATAACCCATCCCTCTAGAAACTGATAAAGAAAGGGAATTAGAGCATGGACTTATAGGTCTGGGAGCTAAGCAGTGTCTTGCTGAGGCTCACTACAACCTTAGGCCTTCTCTCACGCCAAAAAAACAAAGGCAGGTAAATGAAACGGCAGAAAGTAAAGCGGAACAACAAACTGGAAATGGAACAACAGTAAATGGAACAACAGTAAAATGGAACAGCAGTAATAAAATGGAACGGCAATCCTTGACGAATTATGGAACAACAACCATCACCTGTATGTACATGTTCTATCCTATTATAGCAATCTGAGGATAATGAATGATATGACTATGTTTCTAAACAGAGTAACACTGCTTTCAAGTCTTCCAAATAACATTTCACATGGATCCAGTGACAATAACATTCATACCACCATTCTGTTACAGAAATAACTTATTAAAGATGCAATTCAGCCTTGAATAGATTCAATGGTATAGTGTTGAGACATTATATGGAGAAATCATTCAGGTATTGATTATAACACAGCATAGCATATCATATGAAAAATGTATCAGATTACTAAATAATAAAGAGAAACAAACCACACGCAAATCACCGTATAATGATACAAAAGCAAGTGTCCTTCGGAGGCGGGCCCTTAGCTGCCAATGGTACACTGCCTTAGGTTACTCCAGACGCAGAGACGAATTGAACACCAAGTCTTTTATATTAATCACATCAACAAAAGTATAACAAAATCAGGTCTCAGTGAGACTCAATGATCAACAATTGTTCTGAAACTTAAAGTTATAAAATAATCGTCTTTTGCTCGATGGCGTTGTGCCTTTATATAAAAGAAATGACGGAGGTATCTAGATAATCAAAGATAAGTTAAAGCAGCGATCCCTCAGGATCAAAGATCCTGAGGGATTCGCTAATCATTTAATTCTTCTCTTTTCTTTCTTGCGTTTGCCGACTCGGTATCCTGCATTCTTTTCGTGGGCTATTCGGCTCTAATCTTGCTTGATCTTGTTCGCATCCGGTTCCCCGCTGGAGGGACAACAGTTATTTTCCCTTTGCTTCTCGCTTTTGAACGGAAATTCCTTGCTTCCACGTCTTCCTGAATAGAAAAACGTCAATTATTAGCACTTGAGCTTCCTTTGTCTATTTTTGCATAGTTTATCAAAAATCCTTTATCTTCTTTGAATCCATAATTCAGAAAAGGTTAGAATTATTATTGAAAAACCACTAGATTGCTTGTCAAAAGCATACCTTCCAAGTGCTCCACACTTACCTTCTAGCATCCTTGAAGAACATAAGAGGAAGGGCAGGGAATTTAACAAAGAAAGCAGCAAAGGCACTATTGCCTATGTTGGGGCAAGTTCAAGCAAGCATACGAGTTACTTCAAGGAAGAAAGTGTGTCATGTCTGTGTGAATTTTGGATTGCCAAGCTCGAGGCCCAGTTCAATGTATGCAACAAGTGTCCAACACTGGGAAGCCAAGCAATTGAAAGCTTTTCCTGCTACTACCTCTGGTACTGCTACTGGATTGAAGCACATAAATGGAGCCTCCAAAGAAAGTACACCTGCTACAGTAGTTGTAGAAGAGATAGCATGAGGAAGATGGTATTATCTCTGCTACAGTAGTTGTAGAAGAGATAGCATGAGGAAGATGGTACTATCTCTGCTCATCTTCTTGTGCTCCTTTGGTGCAATATGATTACTATGGTTCTCCCTAATATGGAAACTATCTCACTTTATAATTAGTTATTGTCCATGTCTGTCATGTATCTGGGTCATAATTCTTGTCCATGTCTCATCATAATTCTTATCCATGTCTTTGTGTCATAATCCTTTTGATTTGTATCTTTTGATTATGTCGACGAATGATGTACAGTCTCTGCCCTAGCTTATGCTCCTGCTCCTGTCTGTCTTTGGTATTGTTGCTTTTGGGTTTCAATGTCGATCACCTAGGCAAATGGCTTTGTTTCTTGCTCTTTGTATATGGGAATGAATATATATTTGGAGTTGTAACTGGTACCAGAAAATGGGCTACAGTATTGTAACTGGTACCAAGAAATGAGCTGTAATATCACTCATATGTATCAATAGAAGATTCTAGAAGGTGGGGATTCGTATGGAAATAGAGGAACAATGTGAAATTGTCTAGAAATAGAGGAAAAGTGCAATATCAATCATATGTATCAAAACAAGAAACAATGTGAATCCATCTGGAAATAGAGGAAAAGTGCAATATTAATCATATATATCAACAATAGATGCCAAAAGGTGGGGAGTCATCTAGAAATAAGGAATAATGTGAAGTCATCTAGAAATAGAGGAAAAGTATGATTTTGGTGGGGAGCCAAGCAGTGGGGAGTTGTATGGAAATAGAGGAACATAAATCGCTAGAATGAAGAGTGGAAGAATAATATGCTTGCAATGGAATGAAGAGGGGGTAGGAGAGCGGTGGAATGAAGAGATGGTGGTAGGTGCAATGGACTAAAGAGGGGGCGAGAAGGCGGTGGAATGAAGAGATAGAAGAGAGATGGTGGCGGGTGCAATGGAATGAAGAGGGGCCAGGAAGGTAGTGAAATGAAGAAATAGGAGAGAGAATGGTAAGTGTAAACAATGGTAAAAACCAATAATAACAACATGATTCAATTTACTTTTAAAAAACATTATATAAAAAAATAATGTATTATTGTATTATTTGTATATACTAAATTAAACAGTAAATATCAATAATAAAATTAATTATAATGAATGCCATATCAACTAATTTTTTATTTCAATTGAAAACATTTAAATTACTCCACACCCCAAAAATCCCTTATTCAAATTTTCCAAAAATGAAATCATCAATGGCCTCTTGGTACAATGGAAATGTTCATTTCTCATGAATTTGAAAATAACCCTTGGTTTCAAAAGAAAGGCTCGTCTTCTTTTTTAAGTTATAAGTTTTTTATTTAAATATTTTTTTTATAATCTAAATCACTTTTCAAAAATTAATAAAATATAATATAGTTTTTTATTTACTTAATTATCATTTTTCAAATTAAATGTTAAATATTTTAATTATATAATATTAATTATTTTATTGTAAAATATATATTAATATTTTTATTAACCAATCATAATTAAAAAAAAAACATTTCATAATAACATAATTAATATTATATTTATTTAATAAACATTCCATAATAATACGATTAATACTATATTTGTTTGAATAGTATTTCCTTTACACTGAATATGTCATATATAATAATTCAAAAGTACCATTGATTATTAATTCGATTCTTTGTCTCGACACGTGAGATAGCCACTTCAACTTTGATTCTTTAATAAGTTTCAAAAATAAAATAAAATAAATGGTTAATTTAATCTTCCTTATAATATTAAGGATTTAACGTTGTAAAAAATATAAATGAGTTCTTTGATTTTTAGTTTTTGGAGGTTAGGGTTTTTCTAGTCACGGCATCAGCTAGTTTAGATTTGATATGGAAATGATTGTAGCATTCTGATTGTGGACTCTATTTCGTGATTTTATCGGTGAAGATTAGTTTCGGCTAAAAGAAATCCTGGATACTATAGTTGGAATTCTTGTAAGGTTTAAGTTTTCATCTAAAAGACATACATAGGTGGCTTCTCATATTTGATCTTGCACATTGATTTTTCTCTACTCATTAAGGAGAGGTGGTTGTATTTAGAGCCCTTTTGCAGGCGCAGAAAGCGCAGGGATCTTCTTCCCTCTCTCCCTTAAAAAATTGTGAAGAAATTAGCTAAGATTCTGGATGTAGAACTCTCTCCGTCATATCCATGCAAGAGAGCCTTAGCTCTCTCACAAAAAGCATTGGTTGGTAACTTTATGGGCTTATGGTCAATTCCAGAAGTTACTGAATCCTGGATCACGAAACAATGGACCCCCAAGCTTCAAGATCATGTAACTTTCTTTGCAATAGGCAAGGGTTTCTATGTTTTTCTATTTGTGAATAAACTAGAAAGAAATATGATTTTTAGATCAAGGTCGTATTTTATGGGGACCAAAGACCTCTTTATCTCCCCATGGACTTTGGATTTCAATCCAAATTCTGAAATTACTTCTATGTCAGTGTGGATTTGGCTTCCTCACCGCCCTTTCCATCTTTGGGGACTTGATGCACTAAAAGAGATTGGAAATAAGTTGGGCCGCTATTTGGACAAAGCCGAACCAAAAGGAGGCCAATTTTCTTGTGCTCGCATTTGTGTCGAAGTAAGTCTCTCTGAAGGTTTACCAGAGGCCATAAAAATAAATCTAGGGGAATGGAGCCATATTTAGGAATTGGATTATGAGCATTGGAATTTCGAAGTCTAAAATGGGACTCCTAAGAAAATGTACAACCAAAATAAACTTTATAAGAACCAATAGGATTCAAGATGATGATGTCAACCATGGGGTGATTTACTATTTTTGGAGTAAAAAGGTAAAAAAATAATAAAATAATAAAACAATAAACTATTTTTTCAAATCGTATTTTAAACTTATCTCCCTAAGGTTTTACTCAAATTTTGAGTGAGAGTACTCGTTGGATGCAAAATTTGATTCATCATCCAAGGAGTACCCATGTTGCATACTTTCGATGGACCTTGCTACACAAAAAATAAGAAATACATTTAAAAAAAAAAAAAAAAAAAAAAAAAAAAAAAAAAAAAAACGATTGAATCACATTTTCATGTATTTTTCATTTTTCATGTAGCAGGGTTCATCAAAAGTATGCAATATGGGTACTCCTTCATAGAAAATCAAATTATGCATCCAACGAGTGTTGCTGCTTGAAAGTTGAGTAAACTCATAGGGAGATAAGTTGAAAATACAAGTTGAAAAATTAGTTTTTCTTTTTTTCCCTCTAAAATTTGATGATGTAATCTAATATTATTTTATTATTTTCGCTATTATTTTATAATTTCCTTAGGAGGTCCATTTTAGACCTCAAATTTCTCCTAATGTTCCCTTCAAATGCATCATTTGTCTTTCTCATGGGGACTTTGCCAAAAATACCCTCAACAAAAAATGATGAACATGATGAAGCTCATGTCTCTAAAGAAGGGCAAACCCATACCCACATATCTAATGAGGGAAATTTTCCATGAGTTCAAAAGTGAAGGAAGAATCAACAAGACAAGGTTGTAGCTCCATAGAAATTTCTCGAAGAAGTTCCTAAACCTTCCCTCAACAAAAATTCTTTTGAGGCTCTTCAAGATCTAGAACAAGATGAAATTACTCCTCTGGATGAAACCCCAAAGGAGCATCAAGGAAACTTAGTAGTGTTGGGGGAGAATGAAGAGAAAGCTCCTTTGACAATTGTCTCTTCAGACACGGAATCACACTTTGCGGCAAAAGTATTAACAATGTTAGATTCTTAGCTTGCGGAGATTAGTAGATTTACTCCAACGTTTTATAAATAAGCTATGACAATCAAAGAATCTCACACTAAGTCATGTACAAAAGGCAATGCTGAAAAATCACTCTCGTCAAATGCAGCAGAACCGCCTCTCACAAGAGGCCGGAAATCCCATAAGGAAAAATAAGAATGTAAAGTGGATATCAATTTAGCTTCATCATCCCAACTTTGTGTAAATTCCTTGTTGCAAAAAAGTTTCTCAAATAAATCAATGTATTGTTTCCGCATATTATTATATTTACATTTTGTAAAAATTTAAAATCTTAATTGTAAAAATCATAAAAAATATATATATATTATGAAAATCCTATAATTAAATAATTAATATTATTTAAAAAATCTGTAAATACTTATTATCATATTTAAACATAAAAACAAATATAAACAACTTTACTATTGTTTTAGCTTTATTTATTTATTGTTATACAATTGATAGTAGTTATGTTTTCACCCTGCCATATTAGAGAACACAACGTGATTAATAATATATATCAGCCCTACCCCATAAGATACCTGCATTGTAAAATATCACAACAGTATAAACATATATGAGTATGCTGACATATATAAAGATCTCCAAATTTCCACGGTTCTTTCAAATTAAATTCTGGTTTTTACCAGTAAATTGACAGATGAAGTCTGATCGTGCTATTAAAAGAAATAAAAATCCAGGCTCTAATAGAGTCAGGGTGTACTCGTTCCATGTCATGAGATGTACAGTGCTTTCTCAAACATCACAGAAATTGGTCAATTTTTTGTCATGAGATGTACAGTGCTTCCTCAAACATCACAGAAATTGGTCAATTTTTTGGCTGAGGCAGGGTTGGAATTTTAAAAGAAATCTGGAAATTGGTCAAATTTTTGGTTGGGGGCAGGGTTGGAATTTTAAAAGAAATTTGCTTTTCAAATTTAATGTTTTTTTTAAAGTTTTTCAATTTATTTTCATAGTTTTAAGTTAGAATTATGAAGGTTTTGTAACATTTTACACTGTATTTAATGGACAAATTATTTCATGATGGATAATTTGCCTATCAAATTTCAACCTTGGTTGAAGGTATAGCAAAATTTAAACATATGGTTCCAGAGTAAACAAAGAAAGGCACACTTGTGTACAAGCACTTCAGCCAAAACTGTAACTTTATTTATAAAACTGAATATTATTAAATTTTTTGAAATTGTTATCATATATAAAAGTTTGGTCTCCACAAATCTCGCAATACAATCATTAACAAAATAATATATAAAACTTCAATTGAAAAACTTCTTTTTCCATTTAAACTTCTTTCTGCATAAATGGAAAATTCTGTACAATAATGAGAAAAGAGAAACTGTAGAACAATGTGAAGTCCTCCTGCACAGGTATAGTAAAACTGGTCGCTTTCTACTCACTATGGTTAGTTGGGCCGCTTCACTATCTGCTTTAATATGAAGGCTGCTGACAATTCAAGCGACCCTGTCACTGTCATCAGAAACAGAGGGACTTAATAGGGGTAAATTTCCATTCAGTTAATGAGATGTCCGGCTTAAAGTTCTTCCATAGAATTCAATGTCAAAGATTTTAACTCACACTGAAATGATTTACTGATTTCAAATTTCATTTTTACGCATTTTAAATTTAAAAATTAATATATTAGAGCGTGCTAATGTAGTGCAATGAGGAGGTGATTTTTTTATGTAGTGTAACGAGGTGGTCACTTTTTTTATTTTTTAAATATTTGATGGTTATTTTTAGTTAGTTACTAAGATAATAATATATTTTAAAAATATTAATTCTATATAATTAGAATATTTAGAATTTTCTAAAATACTAAATTTATTTTTTAATCAAAATGTAATTGGGTCGCGAAGTGTATTTATAGAGTAAGGTGGAGTTGACATATATGTTATTAAAGAAAAAGGAAAGAAATAAAATAACATATAAATGAATTTTAATTAGATTTTTCAAAAGTATTTTTACATTTTGTCTTAACTAAATTGGTATAATTTCTTGTTTTATTGTTTATAATTTCTTGTTTTATTGTTGAATTGGAGCGTTGACCATGGCAAATCATGGCAGAGCTAAAGTAGTTGGATGACTATAGCAGTACCAAGGCGGGTTATACAAGGTCGAGTAAAGGGAAGTTTAAGCCAAGTGAGGTCATGATGAGGTGCGGCCATGTCATGATTTGAGATGTGTTGCAACATATGAGGTTGCATTTGAACCCTGACAGGAAGGGCAAAATCTAGTTTGGTCGTGGAGATCCTTTTGTGTTTGAGTGTTTCAGAACTTCTACTGCTGCAAAAGATGGGTTAATAGACACCATTAGAAGCAACAATTACAATGGATACTCTCTTGGTGTGGGTTTTCCACAATGCATAAGTGGTGTCGCTAGGGTTTCAATCCTTCAAGACACCGCTAGATTCATTGCTATAGGGCTTGAAAAGTGTTTGTTGAACCATGGGTATTTGGTTTGTACTTCCATCCATGATGTGGGGATATTTTCTGCTATACCCTTTGTTTGTGAATTGGAGAAAGAGAGTGATAAGGATGTCGATAAAGTGTTTGTTGAAACATCATAAAGAGATACCCACTAGGGGTATGATAAAGAACACAAAGTGTTTGACAAAAGTCTCCTGCAATATGTTGGCGACTTGGATTTCCAAAAATTTCCAATTTTCGTTACGTCATGGATGTTGGGAGGGTCTCTTTTCTTCCTTGCAATTCAAAGCAATGGATGATGTGCTTGCATTGGCTGACAACATTCAACTGCAGACAAGAATCCCAGTGGGGGAGATGCAACTCTTCTCGGGGTGGGAGATAATTAAAGATGAAAAAAGGTCTTAGAGATCATGGCATCAAGAGGGATGATACCATCTCTATAGTTGTAGGCTTGAAAGGAGGCTCCAGGGGAGATTGGATTTCCTCCACAACAAAGTCTAGGTCTTTCAAGGACGTTGTAAAACCCAACCCCAACTCTCAATCACCTTAGGATATTTCAGGTCAAGCTTTCGTGGTGGAAAAATCTTCGGAGACCCCATCACTGGAGGTAAATGATGCTATCGTCAAGCAAAGGCTGGCATATTATAAACAACGAGCGATAATATGTCGATTCAATGGCTTTTGGCCTTCGTCATCGTCCCTCCAAGAGTGGATGCACCTGAACTGGCCCCAGAACATAGAGATGCTATATTGTTCGAAAGGTTTTTTATGGTTTTCTTTAAAAATGTTGAAGACTGACAAAAGGTTTTTGACAATGAACCTTGGTTCTGGGGCAAAGTTCTCTTTCGATTCAGCCATGGTTTTTGGAGTTTAACCCTCTTACCATGAAGATTATGTTGATTCCTATGTGGGTTAGGTTTCCAAACTTAGCCCTTCAATGGATCTGGCTAGAGATATTATAAAATATTGGAGATTCAACAGGTTGATTCATCAAAGTGGATAGTGACAGAGTGGGAAAAGGGATCATCACTTATGTCCACATATGTGTCGAAGTGGACCTCGGTAAAGGTTTTCCGGACAAAATCATCCTCAAGTGGGAGGGTAAGGAATATACCCAACCATTGGATTACGAAAATACATCGTTCAAGTGTAGAAGGTGCCCACTGCGAATAAACCGAGCACCTTCAAAATGCATGCCCTTCTTCTGAAGTGGTGTTCCAATCCTAGGTGCTAAGAAATCTAGCCATGGATGGCGGGACCCAAAGCCAACAATTGGTTCTAAGAACATTACTAGTCAGGAGAAAGATGCTTCTTAACAAAAAACCCATCTTTGGACAGTTAAGCCTCTTCAAATCTAGTTCATCCCCTAGTAGCATCGACTCATCCCTCAGTAGAGGAGAATTTCCCAGTGAAGGATAGTGAAAGAGCATCATCTATAATTGTGCCAGCAAAGGCGCTCTCATGAGCCTGACCATTCAGATAGCGAGAAAGAAATAGTGACTTCAATTGAACTGGTAGCTATGGAGATTTCTTAAAAAAATGAGGAAATGAGTATATCTTCAGTTGTTATAGATAACACTGAATGATGGATTGATGTAAGTAGGAGAAAGGGGAAAAAACAAAATCCCTTGAATCATCTTGGTATTTGATACCAGGAAGTGAAAGATTGTTCTCTACATTTTATTGGTTTTCTGATGTAATATGTTTTTTTTTAAAATTAATAGAATTCAATTTACAAACAAAAAAAAACCATTAGCAACAAAAAAAAAAAAATTACCCAACTAGAAATCAATTAATACAACAACTGTTTTTGCTTGGCTAAGAGCTCATCTTCCTCAGACATAAGGAAACAGGTTAATGCCCCAAGACCCATAGGCATTTAGCAGGAGCGAAAGTATGCCCCCTTACGCACCACCAATGGGCAGTTACAGGTGGCATGGTTTTCCTCGAATAATAATGATGAGTCAACCTACATTAACAGATAATAACTATCGATGATTGCCACCACTATTCGTTTGACAACTGAGTTATCAGAAGTTTTCCCACTGTTAAATAAAAAAAACAAATAAAATACACGTACAACATAGAAGATTCATTGTTCACTGTGTTCAGGTTTATAGTGTACTCATTCATGTTACTTCAATTTTTAGGTGAGCTTTGTTCCTTTTTAAATTTGTTACAATATATAATATATTTGAATATATAATATTATATTAAACTTCAATTGTAACTTTTAATGCCAATTCTATCATCTAAGGGATTTTTTACTATGGCGTTGAGAAACACATCCCATTAGTTTTGACTTAAATTGTGTATTTACATAAGAGAATAATTTAACTTATATACAATTACATAAGTTTGCAAGAATATATACATTTTAGTACGTATAAAAGCATACATAATTAACATAAGAATAGATATAATTATGTAAACGCACTTGTGTGTGTAATTGTACATAAAAATACACATTTGTCTATATACATTCAATTAAAATATATTTATTTAATAAGCTCAGTCTACCAACCAGAGCCATAGAAGTTTGCATAAAATAATTTATGAAAAAAAAGCATAATTAAATAAATTATATGTAATTGTAATAATGTAGTATGTATAACTGCATAGGGATTTTTAGAAATGAGGCCACATATAAGAATTGTTGAGTGATTTAAAAAAAAAAAAAAACTTTTTAGAAAATCTATGAGTGCCCATATTTTTCTTTCATGGCACAAGCTTCAATGTTCTTATAAGCATGCAAAATTGAATTAATTGAACATCCAAAATGATTAAATGATAGTCGATGAGAAGAATGTATCAAAACCACCACGCATGCAATCGTGGTGACTGTGTTTTATTTATAATATCAAATTACAGGATAATTCCAAAACGATTAGAGGAGAATTAGAAACTGTATATAAATATTCCTGGAATCAAGGGTCAGCTAATATCAAGCCTTAGATGTCGGCAAAATATCCTCAACCGTATCCTTAACAGCCCCCTGCAAGCTGAGCGTCGAAGTGGATTGAACGTGAAGCTTGGTCTGAAAAAACTCAAAAAAGGGTCGAGGAAGACTTTTGGGGAAGATATCAGCAGCTTGTAGATGAGATGGCACATATTGCATGTGAATTTTGCCAGCGACAATAAGTTCGCGAAGAAAATGATAGTCTAATTCAACATGCTTGGCTCGCTTGTGAGAAACCGAGTTGGAGCTCAAAAAAATTGCACTTTTTTTGTCACATAAGAGAAGAGGCTTCCAGGGAATGGGAACCTAGAGGCCACGAAGGAGATGCGTAAGCCAAAGAAGTTTAGCAGCAGTGTTTGCAAGACCGCGATACTCAGATTCACAACCGGAACGAGAGACAGTAGGTTGCTTTTTGGCACTCCAAAAGACCAAATTGTCACCAAGATAAATAGAGTAACCAGAAGTAGAGTGATGAGTGTCTAGACAACTGGCCCAATCAGCATCAGAGTAAGCAACTAGAGCATTAGGAGTAGCAGAAGGGCGAAAGGAAAGACCAAAATGGAGGGTGCCCTTGACATAGCGAAGAATACGCTTAACAACAATAAAATGATCCTCAGTTGGAGCATGCAGAAATTGACTATTGAAGTGCAGAAAGAGACCGGTAAAGAGTAGGATCCAAAAACAGAGGGCCATCAACAGACAAGTGTTGAGAGACAATCATGGGAGTATGGACAGGTTTGCTGTCAAGTAACTGAGTGCGAGTAAGAATATCCCGTGCATATTTCAGCGGACTCAAAAAAAGACCATTTGCAGTTGGCGATGCTTCAAGACCAATAAAGTAGCTAAGAGAGCCCAAATATTTAGTGGCAAACTCAGAATTGAGTTTAAGAGTAAAGCTGTCAAGAAGAGATGAGTTGTTGCCAGTAACAATAATGTCATCAACATAGAGAAGCAAATAGATAATATCAGAATTCTTATGAAAGACAAATAGAGAAGTGTCAGCGCGGCTGCAAGAGAAACCAAGTCGAAGGAGAAAAGAGCTGAAGCGCTGGAACCAGGCATGAGGAGCTTGCTTAAGGCCAAAGAGAGCTTTCTTTAACAAGCATACATGATTAGGGAAGCGAGGATCAATGTACCCAGGCAGCTGTTCCATATAAACATGTTCACTGAGAATACCATTGAGGAATGCATTCTTGACGTCAAGTTGACGAAGAGGCCATTTGTTGGTAATAGTAAGAGCAAGAACAACACGGACAGTAGTAGCCTTGATAACAGGACTGAAGTTGTCAGTGTAATCAAGACCGGGAACTTGGGTATATCCTCTGGCAACAAGTCGAGCTTTGAATCGCTCAATGGATCCATCAGGAAGATATTTGGTCCGAAACACCCATTTTGAGCCCACAATGTTGGTGTTTGCTGGCCGAGGGACCAAAATCCAGGTGTGATTGTTTTGCAGGGCCTGAACTTCTTCATCCATGGCGGCAAGCCAGGCAAGATTCTTAGCAGCCGATTTGAATCCTTTAGGCTCAGTGGAGACGAGAAGAGCAAAAAGAAGCCCAGAGGAGCCCAAGACACCAAGATTCGCTGGATGGCGGGTCTTGAAAATACCAGCTTTAGCTCGCGTGACCATAGGGTGAGAGCCGAGCGAAATTGCAGGAGTAGGAATAGGAGGAGAGGTCCGTGCCTCAATGAGAGGTGAGCTCGGAGGCAATGACGAGGGACATGCAAAAGAACCAGTAGCCTGCAAGGACTCATCCACTGGATCAGTACAAATGGCACATGGATCGGATTGAATAATATGTGGGGAAGATGGTGCAGGGGATGGGGAAGGAGGGTCGGTATGTAACGGACCGGGTTCCAGAAAATTGGAAAAGGTTAGAGAAGAAAGGGGTTGCGCCTGAGAGGAGTCGAGAAAAGGGAAATGGTTTTCATCAAACTGAGCATGTCGTGTGATGTAGAGGCGAGAGGTGATGGGGTCAAAGCAAAGGAACCCTCATAAGAGGGACTGTAACCCAAAAAAATGCAGGGAATATTGCATGGAGAAAGTTTGTTAGGCATATAATCACGCAAACAGGGATAAACACGATAGCCAAAGGGATGAAAATTTTCATAATTTGGAGAAGAATCATACAAAAGCTCAAAAGGGGACTTACCTCCAAGAAGTGGTGTGGGCAAATGATTGATGATGTAAGTTGTAGTGTTGAAAGCATCAACCCAAAAATGAGGAGGAAGGTAAGAATGAAAAAGAAGAGCAAGGCCAGTTTCAGTCACATGACGATGTTTGCATTCAGCGCGACCATTCTAGGCAGGTGTATAGGGCAGGAAAGCTGATGGTGAATGCCGGAATTACGAAGATGAGCTTGAAAGAAAGTGCTAGTGAATTCACCTTCGCCGTCACTTTGAAAAATCTTTATATGAGCAGAATATTGATTTTCCACAAATTTTTGAAGATTAGTGAAAACACCATAAAAATCAGATTTGAATTTCAATGGATAAAGCCAAGTGAATCATGAGTAATCATCAATGAAGGTAACATAGTAGGTAAATCCCGAATTTGATTTGACTGGGGAAGGACCCCATAGATCATAATGAATAAGATCTAATACATGTGATGATCTACGTTCATTACGTGAATATGGTAAACGATTATTTTTCGCAAGTTGACATGTACTACACAATGCAGGAGAGGGAAATAAGGATGTAAGATAAAGATGTCCTGTTTTATTTAAATAAGAAATAACAGAGTGATTTACATGTCCAAGGCGAGCATGCCATAAATCATAAGAGACATGTAAATTCTTATTTTTAAGGACAGAAAGAAGAGTAGAGTTGGCACACTTCACCATGTATAAGCCGCCATCACACTTACCGGTTGCCACCACCCTTCCCGTTTGATGGTTCTGAATAGAGAAAAAGTTATTAGTAAATGTAAAGGATAAAGGAAAATCAGACATTAATTTACTAATTGAAAGGAGATTTTTGGTGAGATGGGGAACAACTAAAACATCCAATAAATGAATATTTGGGGTAAGAGAGACTGTACCGGTATGAGTAATGGGTAAAGAGGCACCATTGCCCATAATTACAGAATCCTTACTAGTGTACTGAGTTGGTTGATCCAAAAGAGATGGTTCTATGTACATGTGGGCTGAAGCTCCAATGTCTAGGAACCAATCAGGGCCTGCTGAGTCGTTGAGAGAACAAGAGCTTACAAAAGCTTCGGCAAGATGGGTGCTATTCTCAGTTCGGGCATATCTTTGGTTGCACCGTTCGACATAGTGACCATCTAGACAACATATCTGGCAGCGAGGAGGACGATGACCTGAACTAGAGAAGAAGCGGCCACAAGTTGCAGAGGAGGTGCGGCCATGGCTAGTGCAACGACCCTCGGATTTACGGCCACGAGTTGCAGAGAATCGGCCAGAACCTCTGTTTGCGGCAGTGAAGGCTGCAGCGGGAGGGGCAGTGGGTTCAAGAGATTTCTGAAAGAGTTCAAAACTCTCAGCCTTGGAAACCAAATCTACAAAGCAAGGAAGAGGGGTGAGCACCATCTGCGCAGTGGAGAAACTCGAGAAATCGGTGCCAAGACCACGGAGAAACCAGTGGATTTTGTCGGTGTCATCCACAGGCCAACCAATTGCATGAAGTTGATCACAGAGAGCCTTCAAAGAGCGGGCATATTCAGCAACAGGTCTGGTACTGCATTTCATCAATTGAAGTTCATCTTTGAGATGAATTTCTCGAGCCTTCGATCGGTGATTAAAGGTATTCTCCAAGGTAAGCCAGACCTCTCGTGCTGTGGTAAGCCCAACAACCTTTGCCATGGCTTCTTCGGTGAGAGAGGAACGAAGGAGGTAGAGGATTTTCTGATCAGCAACTTTCCACGCCAAGTGTTTGTCACTAGGTGTCTGAGGAGTGGCAGAATCAAATTGAGGGGGAGGAATGATGGTGTCGTCGACATGACCAAGTAGATTTTGACTCTCAAGAAGGGGAAGCAATTGACTCTTCCAAAGGAGATAGTTGGTGGAGGAAAGCTTGATTGTGATCATGTGGATTAAGGTATTGAAAGGAAGAAGATTGGAGGAGGGTTCGGTGTCCATGGGTGTCTCACAGGATTGAGAATTTGAGGAGGTTTCGGTGGCCATGGGTGACTGACAGGATCGAGGAGAGGATGTTTAATCCGATAGAGCAGTTCTAATGGCAGGTGTCGTCCTTAACACAATGTGTGCTCTGCTCTGCTCAATTCAAACCAACTATAAGCTCAACATCTGATACCCATGCCCGCTGTTGTGATTCAATTCAAAGCTCTGATACGCTGAGAAGAATGTATCAAAACCATTGTGCATGCAATCGTGGTGACTGTGTTTTATTTATAATATCAAATTACAAGATATTCCAAAACGATTAGAGGAGAATTAGAAATTGTATATAAACATTCCTGGAATGAGAGTTCAGCTAATCTCAAGCCTTAGATGTCGGAAAAATATCCTCAACCGTATCCTTAACAGTAGAAAATTATCCCACCAATTTTGATTGTAAATAATAATATCTTATTATTTTATTTTATTGTAAATTGCAACTTATGTCATAAATTTTGATTGTTTATAAAATTATGCATTAAAATCATATTTTATCTCTGGATAGATTGTAATTGCCAGATGTTTTTAAATTGGTTGTTTATCGAATTCTGCATTAAAATCATATTTTATCTCTCAATAGATTGTAATTGCCAGATGTTTTTAAGTTGAAAAACAACAACTATGAATGGGTAGAACGCAAGATCTTTTTTCAGCCTTGAAAGTAATGCAATTTTATAAACAATCAAAGGTTCTTGTAAATTAAAATGATATGGTGAAGTAATATAATAATTATTTATTTGATATATGTATATAAATTTTTATTTCTACTCACACAGTGGTAATATTTGTCATCAACCAAATTAATACAAAATTTCTTACATAATTATTTTGAATAATCGCAGGTAATTAGAGAATAATCTAATGAAAGAGATTTGTAATCATAAAAATATGTTGGAGTGCATTCATGTTTCTAGCATTGAAATACACATAGTTCCAATTATGTTATATACATACACTTTTTACTTTATATTTTTATGTATATAATATTTCAATGTCATTTATGTATATAAAACTCTTATTTTATATACTTCTTCAATGATTTAGATTTAAATGACCTTTATGTTTAGGTGAGTTCCATTCTTTTTTAGGTTTCTTAAATTATATAAGATGTTTAAATCTATAATATTATATTAAACTTCAACTATATCTATTAATGCAAACTCCACTTTCTCCACTTTTTGAGGACTTCTCTACTATAGCAATGAGAAAAGTATCACACTAGTTTTAATTGAAATTATGTAAAAAAGTATCACACTAGTTTTAATTGAAATTATATATTTACATAATAACGTATACACAATTACATAAGAATGCAAAATTATATACATTTTAGTATATATAAAAGCATAAATGATTAAAGTAAGACATATATATATAAATGATTAAAGTAAGATATATATAAAAATCATATATAAGATATTTTTTGCACCAAAAAAATAATAATTAAATAAATTATATATGAATGTGACGCAACCCAGCTTCTGTGGCTTTCACAATACCTACATAATCTGGATCGATGTTACAAAGTGTACAGCTTAGGCCATTGGAATTTGACTACTATATTAATTAATTCAAGCACTAAATCATAGAGCACAGACAAAGAGTAATTTAAATCTATTCACGAGAACATAGAAAGGGATTCAAATATTTTTTTATTCATTCAAAATGTGTTGTTATAGATAAGAATATAAATATGAGAGTAGATTTCTCAGAGTACTTGAAATTCCCACGTTGTTACACAGTAATACCAGACACAACAAATAAACACCCTCACTAACTCATACAACAACTAGTTGTGCTCTTTGAAAATCGTGCATCAATCAAAACCAATGGCAATAGTCCAAATGCTAGAAGTCCAAGGACCTGAAGCAAACCCACCAGAAAACTAATAACAAAAATAAAAATCCCCTTTACTTCCGTGTTCATGCAATTTATCCTCACATTGCTAACCTCTTTGTATTCCATTGAAACAAATTGTTTCCCTTGAAGTTGACTGCTTCATCTTCCAAAACTGAGTTGATATGTTCCCTCTAAGTATGTAGACAAACCAAATTTGTAACCTCCATCTCATTCTAGCAACAAGTGTAGTAGCGGTTTTCATGTAGCAATGCAACTAAATAGTATCAATTTTGGATGTGTGAGCACTCCATGCAACAGGAGTATTAGCACACGATCTTAGGAGTGTTAGCAATTTGAGAGAAATCGTCACTTTGATAAAATGTAGCCTTAGGAGTAGCAACAATTACCAGTTGGGTGTATCAACAACTAACTTAATAGTTATATCATCAACTTAAAATACATGGGAGTAAAAACACTTATTATGAACTCAACAAAAATGTGTTTTTGGTTGATGAGTATTGGTCGAGGAAAATGATGCTCCTACATCAGACACCCTTGGTAAGAAAATATAAGCTACCATCTCCTGTGGTATTTTCTTCAGATATTGAAGTCCCTTGTAGGTGTTCTAACTCTTGTTCAATTACCCATGATGCATCTTCTGATCCTATGTTTCCCACTTGACCAAATACTCCAGATAATCCCTGCAACAAGTCCTCATTCCAAATTTGGTGGCCACACTTTATTCCACTTCTTCAACAGGTTTTACTGGTAAATGTTCCTCCCACTCAGTAGGTGTACCTATCTCTTCACGTCTTTCTCCTTCATGGAACTCATAAAGATTAGCTACATTGAATATCAAAGAGATATCCAAGTCTCTCGACAACTCCAACTTGTAGGCATTTTTTTTAATTTTTCGAAGAATTATGCATGTGCATATTTTCTTGTATTTTAACTTATTGTAGATACCCCTAGGAAATCTCTCTTTCCGCATATGCGCCAATGTCCTTTCTCCTTCAGCAAAAACCTTTGATCTTATTTTCCCATTTTCCTTCTCCTTATACATATTATTACTCTACTGTAATCACTTCTTCACTTGTTCATGTATCAGTTACATGTTATCTGCAAAATCACTTGCATCAACACTCTCCATTTCCCCCAAAGTTGGCAATTGTATCAGGTCCAAAATACTTTTCGATGACTTCCCATAAACAATCTAAAATGGACTCTTACCAGTGCATCTGTTCATTGAGTCATTGTATGAAAAATCTGCTTATGCCAAGACCATATCCCACTAGTTGGGATTTTCACCACTCGAGATTCTTAGCAAATTCCCAAGGCTCGTGTTCACGACTTTAGTCTATCCATCTATCTTTGGATGATAGGATGAATTGTAAATAGTTTATATCCCATCTTCTTCCACAATGTCCTCCAAAAGTGACTTAGAAATCTTGTATCTCTATTTGAAGTAATCATTCCTGGAAACCCATGAAGTCTCACTACTTCTTTGAGGAATAAAATAGCCACTTCATTAGAATCACTTTTCCTCTTACATGATATGAAATGTGTCATATCCAAAAACCTATCTACAATAACCAACATTGAATCATGCTTCCTCTGTGTCCTTGGCAGTCCCAAGACAAATTTCATAAGCACGTCTTCCCAAATCCTTTTTGGTGTGGACAATGAAGTATACAACCCTATATTTTGGTTTCTACCCTTGGCTAGTTGGAAAACCCTACAAAACTCCACAAACTTTATGACATCCTTATTTATGCGAGGCCAAAAATACCTCTCCTTTATCAACATTATGGTCTTATCCATGCCAGAATGTCCACCTAGGCCTCCACCATGTAGCTCATTAATAAGATTCAACCTCATTAACCCTTGAGGAATTCACAATGGTTGATTTTTAAATAAAAACCCTTCTTGGATATGGTAATCCAAGAACATGGTTCTTTTCACACTCTAAGGTGCCTTACAAGTTGTCCAAGATTCTCCAAAATCGACATCTTCTGCATACAAACCCTTCATGCTTTCCTAACCCACCACTTCTACTCACAAAGTGTTGAATAACAACACTCTCTTACTCAAAGCATCTGCAACCTTGTTTGACTTTCCAGGCATATGCTTCAAAACAAATGTATAACTTTGCAAGAATTCATACCACTTAGAATGCCTTTGATTCAACCTACCTTGACTGTTGATATATTTTGATGCCTTGTGATTAGTCAACAAGACAAAATCCTTAGGTAGCAAATAGCGTAACCACTTCTTCAAATCCTACACAATAACATAAAATTCCTAATCATATACAAAATAATTATTCTTAGCTTTGTTGAATTTCTTTCAAATTCTTGTTGAAGAATGTTATTGGTCTACTTTCTTGACTTAAAACTACTCCAATTATTGTCCCACTTACATCACAGTCAACTTGGAATACTTTATCAAAGTTTGGAAGCATCAAAACAAGTTTCATTGTAACATTCTTCTTCAGATCCACAAACGCTTTATTTGCTACTACTGTCCATTTAAAATTCCCCTTCTTCATGCATTCAGTGAGAGTGCACAAATTTGGCTGAAATTTCTAATAAATTTCCGATAGAAGCTAGCCAATCCATGGAAGCTCCTCACCCCAAAAGTAGACTAGTGTGTTGGCCAATCTAAGATAGCCTTCACCTTTTCAAAATCCATCTGCAAGCCTTCCTTGGAGATCACAAACCATCCAAGTACACTAACTCATTTTGCATGAATGTAAATTTCTTCAATTTGATCAACAACTTCTCTTCCTTCAACTGCTACAACACTTGCTTTACATGCTCCAAGTGCTCCTCTTTGTTTTTTCTGAAAAGTAAAATGCCATCTAAGTACACTATAACAAATTTCCCCAAGAATGGTTTCAATACCTCATTCATGAACCTCATGAATGTGCTTGGGGCATTGTTCAACCCAAATGGAATAAGCAACAAACAATCCATCTTTTGTTTTGAAAGTAGTCTTCCACTCATCACATTCCTTGATCCTGATTTGATGATAACCACTCTTCAGGTCTATAGCTTTGTGAAATATGGAACATGACTCAAACAATCCATAATATTCTTCATCCTTGGAAAGGGAAATTGATACTTGATGTTTATCTTATTAATGGCTCTAGAATCCTTAGACATTCTCGATTCACCTGCCTTCTTTAGAGTCAATATTGTTGGTACAACACATGGACTCAAACTTTCTCTTATCAATCCTATATCAAGCATCTCCTATACCTGCTTATTTACTTCCTCATTCTCTGCTAGGGTCATCCTATAAGGTGCCTAGTTGGTAATCTTGATCCAAGAATCAAGTCAATCTAATGAGAAATACTTCTCATGGGAGGCAGTCCTTTTGACAGTTCATCAACAACAATCTCCTTGAATTCACCAAACAAGGATTTAATTTAGGTTTGGATGGTTCCTAATTTCACTTCCTCTAGCACAACCTTTGGAAACATTGCTAAACAAAATTTATCCTTTCATTCTTCATGTACAAACACCTTGGTTGAACACAACATGATATCGATGTTATACATGTTGGTACTTCCACAACTTCATGTTTTTACAACTGTATTTTTCAACATTGGGGTGAGTTTGTACCTCCATCCATCTTTCGGGAACTCACATGTATTTTCTCAACCATCATGGTGAACTTACCTGTCAAATAGCCACAGTCTTCCCAGAAGTATGTGGGAGTCATCCATGTCAAGTACCACATCACACAATACCTACTCCTGAAAGCTACCGATTTGAAAAGTCACCAAGCATTGCTCAGTCATAACCACTTATTGTCCCTTTTGTAACTGTGAAACTTTGTAAGGATTTCAACGGACTAATCTCTTGAGTTTCAACTTGTCCATGTCTTCAGTGGACACTAAATTCTCTATACTTCCTCCATCTATGACCAAGTTACAACACTTTCGTTGGACCTTACATTTAGTTTTGAAAACTTTCCTTCTTTGCTCTGGTTCTTCCATTGTCTTCTTCTCAAGCTTAAGCAATACTCCATGAAACATCAAATTTTCTCCCTATTCTTGTTGAAATACAATCACATTTTCTCCAGCAACAGAAGCTTCATCAACTTGTGTAACTTGTTTTCTAGCATGACCTTTTCTCCATGAAGTTTATCCTTCCAGACACTCAAATTTCTTATGTCATTCAACTCCACATCGATAACAAGTAATTACATATTTTCTCTTTCCTCTTCTAGCACTATTTCGACCTCTACCACCTTGACCATTGGTGGATTCTTCTTCCTTTTCACTGCCTCTAGCAATCCCCACCTTACCTTTGCCTCTAAAACCTCTTCCTTTTCCTTTTTGTTGTGTTTTTCTATTCAATTTTTTCTCTATTTTTAGGGCAATGTGATAGCCTTCATCAACAATTTGGAAATAATGTGTATTAATTTCATCTTGAATCAAGTATTTAAGTCCATTCACATACCTTATGACTCTTTGGAATTTTGGTTCCTTTATACCCGATCGAAGTTACAGTCGGAAAAACTCATCGATGTACTCATCAACAAAGGTTTCCTTTTGTCTTAGATTATGTACTTGTCTATACAAGTTATGTTGGTAATCAACAAGCATACATTTATCCTTTATCTTCAAGACCATCTTCTTCCAAGTCTCTATCTTTTGTAGATGATTATTTACTTTATCTTTCTGCAGCATATCACACCATAATGCAACATGACCTTTCAACTTTGGCATGGAAAATTTCACCCAATTTGGATCTTGAAAATTTTCATACTTGAAGTATATTTCGAGTTCCCAAATCCAATCGATGAGCACATTAGCTTTCAAATTTCCATCATAACAAAAAATTTCAACACTTGCACTACCTTTATTGCTCAAATATGAAATCGACCTCATTTTTGGGTCTCTTTTCTTCTTTAGGCTCGGAATCTACTTATGCATCTCCATTTCTTCTATACTCCAACTCTTATATTCTTCGTCTTAACTATTACAGCTCTCAATTTCCTCTACCTCCTCGTCCTACTCATCTTCTCCTTGATGGCATCCTTACAAGTTATAAATGTCTCATCAACATCCATAGACCTCGACCCATGTTTTGTGACCCAACTTGTATCTTTAGCACTCCTGTTGGGCAGCAAATGAACAAGGATTCTTGGTAACCTATTACACGAAGAAAATCCAAGGTAAAAATATCATAACAAGTCTCACTCTAATACCACTTGACGCAACTTATGTTTTGTAGATTTCACAACACTTACAAAATCTAGAGCGTTGTTAGAGCACACAATCCAAGCCATTGGAATTCGAATACTATATTAATTAATTCAAGGACTAAATCATAAAGCACAAATAGAGTAATTCCAATTTTCTCACGAGAACATAGAAATGGATTCAAATATCTTTTTATTCATTCAAAATGTGTTGTCACATATAATTATACAGATTTGAGAGTGGAGTACTCAGAGCACTTGAAATTCCCATGTCATTACACAACAATACCATGCACAACAACCAAACACCCTCTGTAACTTGTACAACAACCATTCAAGCTCTTTGAAAATCATGTAGCAACCAAAACCAACGTCAACAGTTCGAGTGCCAGAAGTCGAAGAGCCCAAAGCGAACCCGCAGGAAAACCAATAACAAAAAGTAAAATCCCCTTTACTTTCATGTTCATGCAATTTATCCTCACGTTGTTGACCTCTTCGTATTCCACTGAAACAAATCATTTCCCCTGCCACTGATTGCTTCTCCTTCCAAAACTAATGTAACATCCCTAGTGAAAATTGCATGTAATAAAAGTTAAAAATAATAACCACGATTGATGGGACACTTATTACAAGTTGAATGTTGGGAAAAATCCTAGTGATGGGGATCACTTGTGATTATTTAATGGCTAAGGAAATTGGCAAATGCAATGGCTACAAATTTGGAGAGGAAAAATGATATTTTTGGCACATTTATTATGAAATTAATGGAAATTGGGAGAAAAGGGAGGTGAAAGGTCACAAGTTGCATGTGAGGACGAAATTGAAGGAAAATAATGGAAAATGATGAAAATAGAGGCCCCATTAATAAAAAGGCTTCTGAGAATTAGTTGGTAACCTTTTTCCAGTACAGTTTTGGAGCTATCTCATTATTCTCTCTCTCACTCACTCTTGGACATAGAGTTTTCTTGGAGCACTTGGGCATTAGATCAAGAAAGGCAAAGAATGCAAGAGGAAGTGAAGATCAATCAAGGAAAAGGAGGATCAAGCAGCTACAACAGGATTCTTTGCAGGTATTGATTTGCATGCGTGATTTCCTTGCTAGATTTGGGATGCATGCTATTACATGTGGTTCTTTTGCTATTATGGCATGGGTTTTTCCAGGTGTGACAGTGTTTTTCAGCATATCCTTGCCATTTCCTGATAGCCTTGATGAGATGGGCTCTCCTACTTTGGTTGAGCCGGATTTCCAGATCGATTTGAAGTTGAGTGGGATGGATCTCTGAAATGAAAAACCCATGGCCTAGTGGTCCCTTAACCAAACTGTGGATCACGCTAAATCCATTGGCCTAGTAATACTTGAGCCAGACTATGGGTTGAGGTAAAGCCAGGATTGTGTGGCTTGGTGGACCTAGGAATCCTTACCGGTGAATGGCGGGATATACGGTAAATCCAAGAGGTGGATTTCTCTCTGTTGGGGCTAGTAGTCACGGGATGGGATGTACAGTAACGCCTAGAGAGTGGGTCTTGGTGTAGGGCCTAGTGATACCTGCATTAGACTGTGGATTACAGGAAAGCCTGAGAGACTAGGAGGCACTCAAATTCCTCACAGTGTAGGTAGAGAAATATGGTAGCATCCATGCTTCTTTGGTTCTTTTCGGTCGATTATGAGTCCCAGATTCATGCTTGGAATATGGCACGGGGGTGATTGTCTAAAGAGATATTTGGATCAACCAATCTATGGTCAGATGGAATGTGGTAACCGGTTGGCTTCTACATTCATTAATGAGAAATTCATCCCTTTGATTTTCATGTGTAAATGTACTAATTTATATGTGGATTCTATGGCTGATGTATTTATGGTATTTCTATTGTTAGTATGTTAGTTATGTATATGTTTTATGACAACAACTATGTATGGCTCTCATCATGTTTTTAATTGTAAATGAAAGGATAATGTATATATGACCTAGTAGATGATAATGCAACAAATGACATGAGGGAACAATGGTTCTTAGTGATTCTCATATAAGAACGAGATCCCTATGCTTAAATATGTTGTTTAAACCTGTAGATTACATGTTTGTGATGTGTTTGACGAAATGTATATCATGGCTAGTAGGGGTATGATTAAGGGCTTGTTTAACTAATTTATTTTGCATCATTGTTTCTTTGTTATTTTACTACTTTGAAGATGTATTTCCATTATGGGCAGTGGCCTGGGCTATGAGCCTAAAAATGTGGCTCAAATCCCAGGGACGCTGGCACAAAACATGACAAAATGGTCCCTGGATGCTAGCTTGGAGACCTGTGAGAGCATCTAGAGGTCCTTGGATGCTAGCATGCCCATAACATGAGAGCGTCCAGAGGTCAAGTGATCGAAAAATTCAATGGGATGGAGGGGAAAGCTGCTTGAAGTGTTGGCATGGTTCTCAGGGGTCCTGTAGCTGATGTGGAAGTTTTGATGTTGTGTTTCCATTGATTCCATTTCCTTAAGGTCACATAGGAGGTTGAATCCAATCATAGTAGCCTCTCATCACATGTTTACCCCCGGTTGGCTATTTACTTGGGTAAATGTGGGAGGAGGGTATTACAAAGTGGTATCAGAGCATGGTTCACCCCTCGGGAATGGGTTGTGTGTTGGTCATGCATGCATGTCAGTTTCATGTGTGTCTCTTATGCTTGCATTTCATGTGCTTGTTGCAATTGCATGATGTTGATCATGGTTGTAGTGATGTCGTCATGTGGAAGTTGATTTTGTCATTGTGGAGTGCATCGTCATGAGTATATGACTGGTTACATGTTGCTATATGTCACTTACATGTATCATTTTGCATGCTTGGTTACATTCTTGTATGTTTGGTTACATGTATCATTCTTGTAGGTTTGGTTACAAGTATTGTTTGCTTATGCTTGATTACATGCGTTCATGCGTGTGTGTAGTTGATTATGCATTGCTTTTGCATGTTGATGTTTGCATGTGGTCATGTGTACAATGGTGTAATGGTTGTTTTCATGCATGAGTTCATGGTATGTGTAGTTGATATGGTCATGAATTGATGACTAGATTCTAGCTAGAATGATGTTTATGTGTTGATGCACTTATTTGTATATGTTCATATGCTATTATGATTATGTTATACATGTGTCGCGTTGATTTGGATGATCTTTCAGGTGAGGTATTCTTCGCAAATTATACTAAGATACGTTGGTTTATTATGATTTGATAAGGTATTCTTCGCAAATTATGATTTTTTATTTATTTATTTTTGCTTAAACTTAAATTTTAAGTGAATCATTATTTTTTAAAACAAAATCAAATATTATAATCGACATAAAATTCATAAAAAATAGATATTTTTATTTTTTCAAACATTTCCATAAAAAAATATTTATTTGACATGTCATTAAAAAAAAAAACAAACCAAAATGTGTATTCTTTTAATTAATTTATATACAAAAATGAGTAAATTTTTCATCAAAGTTTAAAACTATTTTTTAGTCACAATTATTTCTATTATATATATATATCACTTTGTAAAAAAAATGAAAAATTTATTAAAAAACATTGCAAAGAAAGCAAAAAAACATAAACTTGAAACCTTAAAAAACAAACATTTTAGAAGAAAAGAAGAAGAAGAATAGGACAACTTGAAATATCTTTAAATAACCAACATTTAAAAAAAATTTTGCATACTTAAGACATAAGAAAATTTAAAGTATCAAAAATATGACTTCCAAAAAAAATGTTGATGTTGCATCATTGCTTTGCAAAATCATCAACATATCATCATGAAAATCATCAACATTTTAAGAAGCGTATCCATACTTAATACATAAGAAATTTTTAAACCTAAAAAACAAGCCAAAATTTGAAAAAAATCACTCACATTTGCATGAAAATCACTAAAAAAAAATACCCATACCTTGATGTTGTTTACAATTCTTATTAAATTGGCAACTTTGGTTTTATAGCATGCACTAATAAATTCTTATAACTTAGTGATATAACATCATTTGCTATAAAATTGATTGATTTATGTTAATGATCACTTTCTTTTTCTCATTCCTATTCCCTGATTTTCAAATTTAAGTCACTAATTACCATGAATTGCTAATATTTCATAAATTGATTTATGTTAATGATCACTTTCTTTTTCTCATTCCTATTCCTTGATTTTCAAATTTAAGTCACTGATTACCATGAATTGCTAATATTTTATAAAGTTTTATTTCACTTCTGACATTTTGGTTTCAATTTTGACATTCAACTTGATTTTTAGTTTCAAAATAAAATTAT
Source organism: Pinus taeda (assembly GCA_000404065.3). Classification (NCBI taxonomy): domain Eukaryota; kingdom Viridiplantae; phylum Streptophyta; class Pinopsida; order Pinales; family Pinaceae; genus Pinus; species Pinus taeda. The sequence continues at coordinate 31,201 of APFE030446239.1, forward strand.
TTACTTTTTGCACTTTTATATTCAAATTGCCATTGCTAATAGTAAGATTATTATTATAATATGAATTATAACAATAGTTATTTTTTATTTTTATCGTCAAATATCATTATTATATTAATTCACATATATCAACTACATTTAATTATATAATTGTGCTAATATATGTATAGATAAAAAAATCACATTTAATTATATAAATATTTTAATTAATAAAAAATTTCTAAATTTCAATGTTCTTTTCAAATTTAATCATATTTATGTAATTAAATAATTTTATCAAGTCCATTGATAAATTATTAAAGCATCCTTTTCTCATTTAGTTATAATTTCATAGTTAAATAATTTTATTGTACTTATTAATAAATTTTTATAGCATCTTCTTCTCATTCAATTATGATTTCTATTGTACTCATTAATAATTTTTATAGCATCTTCTCTCAATTTAATTATGGCTTCATAATTAAATAATTGTTATCCTACTATTAATAAATTCCTATAACATCATTTAATACATATATTAATTCCTATAACATCATTTAATACATAGTTGATTCATGTATTTCAATTCTATTTAATTATATTTTCAATAAATTTGATAAAAGATAACAATAATTATCTAACATCATTTTTTATAACAGTGGTTTAAACAAATTGTTTTTGCCTTGAAAATCATGAACATTTTGTCAATATTTTGATAAATTAATTATAGCAGTTCTTTTTGTAAATCTAGGTTATAATGGTTAAACTTCAAGATTTTAGGTGCCCTAGAGGTTTTTGATGGTGTTGAATCTATTTCCACTTTCAAAAACATGATTTAAACACTGCTTCTACAAGATTTTGATGGTGCTGAATCTATTTCCACTTTCAAAAACATGATTTAAACACTGTTTCTACAAAATTTATTAACAAAAATGACCATCCGAAATAATTCCTCCACCTCAATAAACTTATCTTTTTTATAAAATTAATTAATATATTTTAACCACTATTTTACATATTTCAATTATATTTTTAATAAATTTTATAAAACACAAATATATAACATCATTTTCATTTTTTGTAGTGTTGATTTTAACCACTACATTCTTCTTCTCAATCTTATTCTTCCTCTTTCCACTATTAAATACTTACTCTCATAAATTATTAGGCTAGTAGATTTTTTTCTTGGAGCATCTCATATTTAATAAATTTAAATTTTGTCAGTACATTGATTTGACTTTTACATCACATCACCACCTTCAATATTACAATTACTTACAGTACAATTATTATTATCTAGTTACTGATTTGTCTTTTCCATCTTCTTGAATATTAAAATTATTATTACCCATAGTTATCTTTCATTATGTTTCAGTGTGTTTCATTGTCTAAGAGTGTAATGGTGTCAATGGACTTATATCAACCATATATACCACATATATTGACATGTGTACAGAGATTTCTGATTCAACGTTACTTTCGAATAAAATTTTGGTTTGGAATTGAATTCTGGGTTTGCCAGTACATTGACCATTAAAGAAATTTCCATATTTCAACCCACATCAACTAAATTAAATAAAGTCTGATCGCGTTTTTAATTAATTCTGATTGTAGGCACTCAGAGAGTCCCATAGTATTCGTTTCATGCCATGAGATGTACAGTGCTTCCTGAAACATTACAGGAGTCCATCAATTGTTTGGTTGGAGACGTGGCCAAACTGAGATCTGTGGCTCCAAGTAAAGAAAGAAGGTTGCAAGTTACAACTGTGTACGAGCACTTCAGCGAAAACTGTAACTTCAACTGTTGTACAATAATGCAAAGTCTTCATCCGCCGCTTCTCGTTTGTTGGGCGACTTCAATATCTGCGTGAATGTCGGTGCTCAACCCCGTCGTCAGAAACGGAGGAATTTGATCGGAGGACAAATTTCCGATTTCGGGTTGGTCAAGTTCCGCCATAGAATTCAAACTCAAAGCTTTTAATTCGCACAATAATGATTTACAGATTTCGAATCTACAAAGTAACATATTTTTCAAATAAAAAAATTAGTATATTCTAACGCTCAATTTTTTTTTTCAGTGGTCTATAATGTGATTTTTTGAAAGTTTTTTTGGTGGTTTTTTTTGTCAAAATCCGGCAGCAATTTATTGGAATCGCAAGTTTGATATCTAGTTTCTGCACAATCAAAGAGTCCCATATGTTTTTCAGGGCGCTGAATCCAAATATGCAGTGAAAAAACCATTTTAACTGCAACAAATCAAGATTTAACCTCAATTTCTTCCGCGTCACCGGAATCTCCAAAAAGTCGCATTATAGCCAACTCCATTTCTTTTTGGGTAGGGGTAGGGTAGGGTGGTAAGGTAATTTTGTTTGATTTTTTTTAATGAAATAATTGTAATTTTAGTATGATGTTTTTGTTTTTATTAGTGGAAGATTTTTTGTTTCAATTTAATGTGGATAAGGATATGTTGATTTTTTATTTTTATTTTTTTAATTTATTGTAGAAATTGATTCTCAAGGGAATATATTTAGCACGTTTCTTATGAATGCTTATCAACAACTGCAGTATGTTAGAAAGTTTCTTAGGTTGCATTGACTTTTATCAACCACATTAATATTTTAATGTGGTTGTACTAGTACTTAAAATATATGAAGTTTGAATTTATTTTTAAATTAAAAAACTAATTTGCAAAAAAATATATACTAAAACTTATATAGATAAATTTAGACAAAAATACAAAAATATAAAAATATCATCTTATTAAATTATGTTATTTAATACATATCCAAACAAATTATTAACATTTCTAAATTGTTTTATTATTAATAATATTAATAATTTTTTTTTTTAATATTTTTAATGTGGTTTTACTGTACTGAATAATATATGGAGTTTGAATTTTATTTCTATATATTAAAAAATTAATTTGCAAAAATATATATTAAAATATTTATAAATAAATTTAAACAAAAATATAAAAATATCATCTTATTAAATTATGTTATTTAATACATATATGAACAAATTTTTGGGTTATCCTCAAAATTTTGTTGGCCTCATTCTTACTAGATTTGTTGGACAACATTGGCATGCATAGATACATAGGGAACTTTCTAAATGGCAATGCTTTACATAAATTAGAGGCAAAAAATGCCAAATTACTAAAAAAACAAAAAGGCAACCAACAAAGATTACACATCATCAGAGTTACCCAGAGCCGATTGGTTTGGACTTGATCCAGGGGTGGCCGAGCTCTAAATCCCCCTCCATGTGGGCCAGAGTCAAGTTGTTCCTGGATGCATCTACCCTCTCTAGCATACCAATCTATCATGCATCTCCCACAATTTTTGTTGGATATTAGTTCATAAAATCCATGGTGTCACTATGATCATCTTGTTGGTCTCGGTTGAGCTAGTCCAGAGCGTCACCCAACTGTCGAATCGAACTAGCATGGTCTTCCCTCACAGGAGGCTCTATTGTTTCTCCATGCCTTTGTTTAGGGTGTTGTTATCGACCCTGAGTTCTCCTCCAATGCAGACCTTGGCAATACCTGTTACATGGAGGAGGCATATTCACCACCCACTTTTGTGAGTCTCAACCGTGAGAGAGCTCACCTCTAATGCACCAACAAGACAACCCCTTTGCCCCACGAAAGACCTCAATCAACCATGACCCCCAAAGAAAAATATATAAGACTATGAAGCCTCCAAAAACGTCTAGATAAATCTCCAAACAAGCGCAACGACACAAGGATGCACAAGCCTGTCGCATTTCCAAACAATATGAAGAGTGGACCAAAGTTCAGAAAAAACTTGTTGCTTTCTAGAATAACCCTTTGCATCAAAAGACAAGATGTTATTTGAGAGGTGAATCCAAAAGGATCGCCAACTAGCTCTATTCGAGTTTTCAAAACCTAAAATACTAATGCATAGAGAGGGCACTGAAAACTAAAAACCAATAAATTCCCCAACACTTTCGCCCCTTCGCTCGAGCCTCGACTCGACCACCTTGACAGAGCCACGAAGACATCGAATGTAGACTTAGGAGAGCACCTTAAACCCAAATCCCAAATTCGTGTGCTTTGGTAAAGAAATTGGCAATGCCGTTAGAGCCGTCTTAAGCTCTTCTTTTCTTTGTCATGACTTGAGGAGCAAGGATAGCCAGAATGAGATTGCCATCTTGCGCATCCAGATTTCCAAACTCTCTCACCACCTTAACTCCCATACCTTCTTACATCCAATATCATTCTGGAGAGTCGAATTTACCACATATATCTCCATCTTTCTCTAAAAAATTAGATTGTAACATGAAGCTTGACACAACCTTAACTCCTATGACAAATGGATGAGATGATAAGGCCCTCTCCCTCCCAATATAATATTAAAATAAATAAATAAATTATATATTTAAACTATATAATTTTTAATAATTTATTAAATTTAATTCTGTAATAATAGAAGATAATTAATTAATTAAAATTAAAATATTTAATTTCGTAAAACTTTAATCATTTTAATAAAAATTAATTACTTTTTAATTAATTCTATTAAAAATTTATATTTAAAATTTTATTTAAAAGATCTTTCAAATATTGATTTATTTATATGCAAAAATTGTATTAGTAAACAAAGAAGAGGAATTTTAAATAGTAAATCATTTAAATGAGAAACTTTTATGGTTAATTTAATATTTTTTAATTTTAAATAAAAAAATATATTGAAGTTTTTATATTAAAGTATTATGAGAATTGTTTTCCAATTCAACTCACACTAATTTAATTATATTATTGCTAAAATTGAATATAATTTTTCCATATTAATTTTTTTTTTTTTTAGGTTTGGGGCGGGACTCTCGATTTACATGTCATTAAGTACCCCTCAACGGGGAAGGGTAGCCCAAGATTTGAACCCAAGACTTCCGGTTCGGTGAGACTTCATTTCCATGGCCATTGCCGCTTGAGCTACCCCATGTGGACCATATTAAAAATATTTTAACAAATCGCCTTATCATTAATTATTTTATATTTTATTGTTAAAGCTTCTATAAAGTGAATAGCTTTGATTCTTCCGGATCTTACTCAAATAACACAATGGGATAGATGGGGAAAATCAAATCAGAACTATTTAATTTTATAACTTTCCCTGTTTAACAAAAATAAACCATTTTCAAAATACGTTTATAATTATAATAAAACAAGTATGACTAGATTAAACAAGGAGCCACTGCCGTGGCGATAGTCCCTGCCGGGCTCTGCAGGGACAACACAAATAGATTGCATCAAGTAGGAGCTGGTTAGTCTTTTGCAGAATAGATCAATCATTTGTCATTCAACATTTATCTTAGATGGTCGTAGAAAGGGCATAATAGCGTGGTTGTTGCTGTAAAGCTGTATGTACTAAACATTTGTGGAAATTTGGTGTAATAACCACATAGAGATTACAAGTTCATATACTGTCCGATTTGAAATGGAACTGAAATAGTTCACCTAGTGCTGTCAAATCGACGGTGATGTGCGGAATTTGATATGCAATTGGTGCAGTTAAGAGAGCAACCGGTGCAATTAAGTGGTCTATCTAACATCGGAGGCAAATCGGTGCAATTAAGTGGTCTATCTAACGTCGGAGGCAAATCTTAAATAAAATCTTGGTGTTAGATTGCATAGGGTTCTATTCGAAACCTATGGATTTTGTTTTAGTTAGACCTACTGATTAGATGAAACAGAGCTTATGAAGGGTGCAGTTTTTCCTTTGTTAGATTGCATAGGGTTCTATTTGAAACCTATGTATTTTGTTTTAGTTAGACCTACTAATTAGCTGAAACAGAGCTTATGAAGGGTGCAGTTTTTCCTTTTCCTTTTGCTTTTGCGGTCACAGATTGTATTCATACTAGATGTATCTTTTATTTCCATTAACTTATTTACATGGTCTTATCTAATTAATATGAAAGTTTACAATATGCATGTACTGCAATATAGGCGTAGGGTTGCTTATTGAAAAGAAGTGGTGACCATTTTTGGAAATCAGGCACGAAAGGATATAGCACCCATTTTTTGAAAATTGAAAATTGTACTATTATAACATCACAGCGACTCAGAACTAGCAACACAGGCAAATCTAAGTCCAAGTGATATCTGCACGAGCCGAGCTCACTCTCACCATCAGGTAGCATAGGTCTTGAAATTGTTGATACACAAACTAAAGAGCACATTTTAATGATTGAGATCACAGAAAAAGTCAAGACTGAAACCCTGGTAGTTCGTTAATGAATCTCTAGCTAGTACTACTCAAGTTGGTTTTTACTAATTAGACTTAATTTCTGAATGCACGGGAGTCATACCAATCGGCATGTAACATATAAGAAGGCTAAGACTTTTTAGTTGCACTGCTAGGTTCCTGGTCAACATAATATGTGCCTAAAAATACATTATTCATTAAAGTTCTTAAATGTCCAGTGGAAATCAAGTAACCAGTTGCTAAATAATAGTCATCAACAATTATCAGCATACTTGTATTCATTAAATGTCCAGTGGAAATCAAGTAACCAGTTGCTAAATAACAGTCATCAACAATTATCAGCATACTTGTAGGTGCTATCGATTTCATCAACCGACAAGAGCTATTGAACAATGTGAGATTAAAAAATAAAACCAAATGGACCTTTTATTAGGCGTTTTCAAACCATAAGTGAGAAGGAAGAGCAAATAAATTTATAATAGGAAACTGGGAAGAGTTCTTAGATTTGGAAGGACATGACAAAAAGTGGTACATGTAAAATCCTGTTTTCTTTCTTGGTCAAGCTACTTGATAGCCATCATGAAACACTCCTTTACACACACAGCCAAAGTATCACGAAATAACTGTCAACAATAATATTTATCAGGAGGCAGTTTCTTGTTGGTGCTAGTAGTAATGAAAAGCATACTTACTGAGAACGCATAGTATAATTGTTCACTGGGTTATAAAACCCCTTTTTTCAAACTGTGTAGATTTCAAGTGAAGATGATTGTTTCGAACAAAATATATACATTAAAACAATACGCTTTTGCAATGCACAGGAATATTAATATCGTCATGAAACTAGAATGCGGATTCAATTAAAGAAGGCGCGGTTCTGATGATCCCACACCTGTGTGGGATCATCGAAGGATCGGAACTGCCGTATTCAGGAACTAAAACCCGACCTCCGCATATTGGACGGAAGGAAGGGCTGGCTGGCTCTTGGGTCGGCACTTTCAACATTCATATGAACATAACCAAAAAGGTTCCTCTGGCATATTGCCCAAGAAGTGAAGTGGTTTCGGTTGATATCAAAAACCTGATCACAGATGTTGTACAATAGTTGCTATTAGTGAGCATATTAAGAGACCATATGCTTTATAACATTGAACAGAAGAACAAAGTTTCAACCTGTCTTCGTCAAAGAAACTTGGTACGTTCCCTGAAAGATCTTGCTGCCTGCATGGTGCATAATATGTATTAGTTATGATAGATACTCATATGCTTTCTGACATTAAACTTTCCTCTGTTCTCAGCGTAGGCAGTATCTAACTTCTCTGTCTAAGAAACATTATATGTCTTAACAACTCAATCTATGAGATGCAAGCAATCTCTCAAAAAATTGGGACCACATCCTTCAGAGTAGGATTTAAGTCATGCTCGCACTCCAAAAGTTCAGAATATCTTATTGAAAGTAGAATAAAATCCCTTAAAAAATTTCATGCATGCAAAAAGTATACAGATCACATTCTCCTGGATACAACATTCTACTGTCCCCTCTCTCTTAGATGTATGAGGCTAGTGTCACCTCTCTCTTGAGAAAATCATTAGATGTATGAGGCTAGTGTCACCTCTCCCTTGAGGAAACCTCAGGTTCCTCTATGTATCATTTATTTTTTCCTAACAATGGCCTTACATAATATCAAGACCAAATCTAATTTATGATAAAAATATGCAGAAAATGCAGGTTTGGAGAAAGGAAAAGCAATCCAACAGCACCAAAATGCACTTAGAAAGTTAGAACAAATACCTTGGAGAATGTAAACCACGAAAAACCTAAAAATTGTATTCCAACAAGTAAAATCTTTACTATGGATGGTCTCGACCAAGGGTTTTCATGTTCTCTGTCCATGGCAAGATAAGGTTTATGTTACATTGAACACATCTACCTCTTAGTTTCCTGCCAACACAATGCTGGTCACATATAAATCAAACCCTAGGCTTTTTACAGTCTCTCCTTGGAGGAATGTATGCAATATTTAGCAACAGGTGATTTATTGAAATAGATTCCAAAGTTGGAATACATCTCGGTCATACCAAAAAGACTACGTGGTAAGACTTCTAAGGTAATATTCTCTTATATTTCTCAAGTTTTTATTTCCTTTTTCTGAAGGTGCCTTAGTCAACTAAAATTTATCTTTCTTGCGATGTTTAACTGTAGGACAGCTGTGGCTCTCCACAATTCGTTTTTGAATTTGCCTCTGTGCAACATAGATACTAATTATAACCCCCATTTTAATTTCTCACAGGTACATCTAAAAGGGTGTCAATTCGGCACCGCGCTAAAGAAATCTACCCTTTGCCTAAAGAAATCTACTCATTCGCCTAAAGAAAGTCACAGGACTGCTCGCATATAGATGACACGGGACTACTCGCTTTGGCAACAGGGGGACTGAAGTGGGGTAATTGCTAGGGTAAATTGTCTGTAGCGGGGAAACAGGGGGAAAGCTGTTGTAGCTATCCAAGCGAGCTAATGGGGCAAGCTTGATCCTTCCTTCCAACCAAGCTAAAGGTTCGAAGCATCTGTCATGATAATACGGGGCTAAGGCATTTAGAGCTTCCCGGGCAGTATACTTCGGCCTGCGATGATGGGTCAACCGCCACTGGCGGCATACAGTTGGGGCTTCAAGGCAAGGGCCCTTTCCGGGGGCAACGAAGTCAGTAGCGATAGATAAGGAAGGTAAGAGCTCCCACCAGTCCTAAAATGGCTATTCTTGCCTTCATGCTCATGGAAAAAGCATCTACGAGCTGCACAAAAACTGGCCGAAGCCAAACCAAAGAAATGGCATGAACAAAAACAACTCCTGTAATGGTGGAACTGCTGTAATCGTGGAAAGTAATATTAAGTCATTGTAAAATGGAACTTACAAGTTGTAAAGGTGAAGCTCCCCCCTTCACAGATCCTGCTGCTCGACACTCTCTGCTCCTCTGCTCCTCAAACTAGCTGCTCGACACTCTCTGCTCTGAACTTACTCCGGAGAAAGCATTTCTAGACCACCATGGATGCCTTTGCATATGCAAACAGCTGGCACTTGCAGGTTGCAGGACACGGAGAACAGGTACCAAAAACTTAGGACAAACTAAGTTGTGCTTTCGATAAAATGTTCAGCTCGGCAATATGACTAAACTTTGGATAACAAAAACTTTCCATATCTGAAAACTTTGGATATCTTACTTTTACCCGAACATAATGTCTTGAACGCTGCGAAACCCGCAATAAGACCCTCAACTTTGTTGTCCAATCAAAAATTACATAATAAATTTTATATTATTTTCTAATATGAAAACTTTGGTTAAAGTTGTGATGCACAACAATATTTTTGGTCAAACAGGAAAAAAATTACATAATAAATTTTATACTATTTTCTAATATGAAAACTTTGGTTAAAGTTGTGATGCACAACAATATTTTTGGTCAAACAGGAAATTAATACGCCGTCAACACACAATCGATGGCTAAGAATCCCAGACAAGAACTAATAAACGTTCATCCTTTTGCATTCAAAATAAAAGATAATCTCTTTCAAAATATTATCAAAATACATTTATAAGCAGTAGTCTATAACGCGACTTTTTGAAAGTCTTTCCGGCGGATTTTTCCGGTCAAAATCCGGCAACAATTCATTGGAATCTCATGTTTGATAGCTAGTTTCTGCACAATCAATGGCTCCCAGGGGTTTTTCAGGGCGCTGAATCCAAATATGTAGTTAAAAAACCATTTTAACTGCTAAAAATCAAGATTTAACCTCATTTCTTCCGCCGGAATCTCCAAAAAGTCGCATTATAGACAACTCCCATTTATAATTATAATAAAACAAGTATGACTAGATTAAATAACGTTCATCCTTTTGGATTCAAACTAAAAGGTAATCTCTTTCAAAAGCAGTTGTCTATAATGCGACTTTTTGAAAGCCTTTCAGGTGGGTTTTTCCGGTCAAAATCCGGCAGCAATTTATTGGAATCGCAAGTTTGATAGCTAGTTTCTACACAATCAAAGCTTCCCAAGGGTTTTTCAGGGTGCTGAATCCAAATATGCAGTTAAAAAACCATTTTAACTGCAACAAATCTAGATTTAACCTCAATTTCTTTGGCCGGATTCCGTCACCGGAATCTCCAAAAAATCGCATTATAGACAACTCCCTTTCAAAATATTATCAAAATAAATCATAATGATACTTAAAATAAATATTTATGGTCAATTCAAAGTTTCACGTCTCGCAAATTCAAAGCGATCAGATTCAAGGAGAAAAAAAAAAAAAAAAAAAAATTATTTTAATATCTATTAAATTAAAATAGCTTAGAAAACTGATTGCTTGTTCATTTTCCGTGCACTCAAAACCAAAAACCTCACAATAAACGCACCCATCACCCGATCTCCATGAAAAATTAAGGGACAACGGATCAAATTAAATGAACTCCGATCAGAAACAGAACCACGCACCAGATAAATATCCACCCACTACATCAAGATAAATATCACATCTCGATATATATGCCGTCGCGGTTGGCTCATTGAAAAACAGCGCATTTAATATTCGAACGAATTCTATCGTACATTTATTATTTTGTGAATTGAGTAGGGCTGGATGTGGTTGCGCATTGAAATGAAATGGATGAGATACTCTATTAAAAGGTCATGTGGGCAGATCCTACACTAATGGCTTCCATGTGATTCTCCTTAATATAAGTATCAGCTGCAGCCCAGCAGATGTGATGCAAAAAAACCCGCGCACGAAGTAAAGGAGAAGCATTTCAGTAAGAGCAGCAATGGCAATGGCGATGACAGAGGAGGATTTTGTAAGTGACCTGCAAATAACAATGGAGGCTCCTTTTGCTGTGTATCCAGCAGAGTCCACCCCACGGCGCTCCATGTTTCTTTCCAACATTGATCAAACCTTGGTCTCTGCTGTTGCAACAATCACCTTCTTTCCCGCTTGTGCTCACATGGCTTTTGATGAAATAGTTCAGAGGTATGTTGACGCGCTGGGAAAATTACTGGTTCACTACGATTTTGTGGCGGGAAGGCTTACGCTGAACGAGGAGGAGGATCGGTTGGAGATCGATTGCAATGGCGCCGGGGTTTTCTTTGGTGTGGGGACGAGTGATCTCACCATGGAAGAGCTGAAGGATATTAAGTTTCCCAACCCAGCGTTTAGGCAACTCATATTGCAGGACTATGTTTCTAACTCTCACCTCCAAGATCTCCCGCTGCTTACCCTACAGGTCTATGCCATCTTGTTTTTTTTTTTTGTTTAAATTAAATTCTTGTTGAGTTGTGAATCTTGTTTTTAGGTTTACACTTCATCTTGCTTGCTTGCCTACTAGTCTGGAAAAAATATTCCAACTTCAAATGGACCTGTGTTTGTGTTTATATATTCAATCTATGTAGTTTTTGCACTGTGATATTAAAAAATAGATTGACATAGAGGTGGCAAGATTTGGAAGTGAAATTTGCACAGGTCACACTTGAAAAGATGGATGAGACTTGGAGCTTTGGAGATGCAAGTAAAATGTTGCTTGCACTGGGCAAAAGAAAATGGAAGTAGAAGAATAGATGAAAGAAGATTCTCAGTGTGAGGGTTGGGTTTCAAAGTTTTACAGTAAAACATTTGGAGAGAAAAATAAGTTGTTGGTCAAAATGTTGTCATTGCAAAACACAGTGACAATAATGATGTGAATGGATGGTTTCACTGTTGCCACAGCGTACCCATATACTCGACATTTTCGCTGTACCCAGAGCTTCCCCACTTTCTTCAGACATTTTCACTGTACCCTCTGTTTTGACATCAACATTTTCACTGTTCCCACAGCATCCCAACCCTGCCTGGCATTTCACATTTATTTTGCATGTCAATTGAATATTTGATGATGGCCATCTGTATTTTGGCTGTTGTTGCTCTATGTTTGATATATATCAGTGAATGTGAGGTATGCTTGCATGTACGTAGTTATATTTGGAATATGAACCTTTTAGGCATACTAGCTTACTAGTTTAGCTCTATAATACCATTTGTTTTCATGAACAGTTTTCAACTAAAGCATGACACTATTCCAATTTCTTATTTCCAGCTGATCCACCAAAGAATGGTAACAAGAACCAGAAATAAATGTATTTCCAACCTATTCTACAAAAAAATGGTGACAAAAAAATAAGTGCTGTAACTAAGCAGATTTTACAATATATGGTGCTTAACTTACATACACTTCAGATTTACCATCAATTTTTTTTACTGCCCTTCTAATGTTTCAAATTTTTTCCTAAATAGGTTTAAAATGCAAAAAGGCATTGCAGAGAATGTCAAGTTCCAAACCTGATCCCCACATCCTTTTTCCTCAATGTCAAATAGGTTTTAAAAGCAAAAAGGCATTGCAGAGAATGTTAAGCTCCAAACCTGATAGCCCCACATCCTTTGGAGATTTTCACTGTATCCTCTGTTTTGACATTTTCACTTTACTCACAGCATCCCTACATCCTTTGGACATTTTCATTGTACCCTCTGTTTTGACACGTTCACTGTATCCACAGTATTCCTACATCCTTTGGACGTTTTCACTGTACCTTCCGTTTTGACATTGCACCGTACCCACAGCATTCCCACAATCTTTGGACATTTTCACTGTACACTGTTTTGATAGTAAAACAAATTTGTCTCTCATGGAGCAAAATTTTTAGGGGTTTGGAAAATAGGAAGTTTCCTAAATCAAGAAGTGGTCGTGAATTTTATGAATGATTTTATTTAGTTTCTTGGAGGGAAATTGGTTTTCAAAATTAAGAATGGTTTGTGAATTCTTTAGAGCAAAAGGTGCATTTTTATCTTATCCATTGTCCATAGCAAAATATCTGTATATTTTCGTGGCACTGTAAATTAACTATTGTTTTAGTAACCCTAGAAGTAAACAAACAATATCAATGGATTTCGCGGGATCGTTTCATTTGGTATCTTACTCACGGCTATGATATTGGCAGGCCACCCGTTTCAAATGTGGGGGTTTTGCAGTTGGGGCTGGACTCAATCACTGCCTTTTTGACGGAATATCTTCATTTGATTTCACTGTAAATTTGGCTGCTTTTATTAAAGGAGAAAGCTTGGAAGTCACACCAAGCTTGGATCGAACTATTCTGAAAGCCAGGGTTCCTCCGAGAATAGAACACAACCATCTCGAGTACACCAAGCTTTGCGATATCCCTCGCGGATTGACAGCTTTCAGGGGAAGAGGAGGCAGCGGGGCGCCCGCAGAGTCGGAGCCGATCAAAATCCCACCGCGGCCGAAGCTTCTGCTGAAGCTCTTTCCCGTATCTGTAGAAATGCTGCATCGCCTCAAAGAAAAAGCAATGGAGGATGGCAAGATCAAGAAGTGCACCAGTTTCGAAGTGGTGACCGCGCACCTGTGGAGGGCAAGGAGTCTGGCGTTGGAAATGCCGAGTGACGAGATTTCCACAGTGTTGTTTCCGGTGGAATTCAGGGCCAGAATGGAGCCCCCTCTTCCCAGAGAATACGCGGGCAACGCTGTGGTACCAGGGTATGCGAGAGCAACGGTGAAAGAGCTCCGAGACGAGCCGTTCTCGACCCTGGTGCACAAGGTCCAGCAAGGGTTGTCCAGAATAGGCAACGATTATGTGCGGTCTATGATAGACTGGCTGGAAGTCCACAAGGGGATACCTTGTGCAATGAACAGTTTTTCTGTGGTTGCATGGTGGAGGTTGGGGTTAGAGGATGCGGAATATCCGTGGGGCAATCCTCTCCATCTGAGCCCTGTGATTAGCCACAGTGCTGAACTGGTCCTGTTGCTCCCCAACCCGAACCAGCAGGGGGGTGGAGGTGGCGGTTTCAACGTTGCCATTGCTCTCCAACCTCCTCAATTCTCGCGCTTCGACCAGTTATTCCAACCTTCATAATAACATCATTCATCCATGGAAAATGACAGTTGGGAAAATGAGAGTTGTGCTTACACTAGTATATTATTTCCATTGTGTTTGTTAGTTATATGTGCATTTTCTTCGAACGTGAAGTGAAGTTTTATTGTAAATTTCTACAGCTTGCACTTGTGAATTCTGAATTAAACATCAGAATTGTATTTTCTGGCTTGCGATATATTTACTTATCATAATTTGGATGTAATTGATACTCAATTCAGGTTTTGGATGCAATTGGCAATTGCCTTTTATGATTATGATTTTTCATTATTTTACAATAAAGCTAATTAATATTTTATATGGTTTATTAAATTAATTGGAATGGTGATGTTTTATTAAATTAATTGTAAATTTAAAATTAATATTTTATCTGGTGTATTAAATTAATTTGAATGGTGATGTTTTATTAGATTAATTATTAATTAAGTTGATAAATATATTTTTTTAGAATAGATTTTTTTAGAATAATGATTAGATGGATGGTAGAGATTTTAATATTCTAAATTTATATTTAAAGTAGTGTTTTTTTTGTTTTTGTTTTTTTTTTTTAAATTAATTATTATTAAAAAGACTATATATAAACAAATTTCATAGGAAATTATTTATGGTTTTTTGAAATGGTATTGATAAGCCATAGTATTGATGCATTGTATTGTAATAAAGCCTTGATGATCTAGAATTTTGTTCCATATTCTTTTAAATGTATATATTTAACACTTACATTAATGAGTTTTATATATTTAATAATAAGTTTAAAAAGATTATAATTTAATTATTATTTATGACTTTTTCTAATTTTAGCAATATAAGTTGTATCAGGAAAAAAATATGTTGATGTTTTTTTCTATTACACCTATTTGGTGAATGTTTACTGGCCATTTAATTTATATAATTATGCTAATTATGATCTATATCTAATTATGATCTATATCGAAAACCACTAAAACAACATACTACATTTATTATTCCTACTCTAAATAAAATATTAATATAACAAACATTGAAATTTGAATGTCACAGTTCAATTTGGTGTAATGTATGAGGTGTTTTTTTTTTTTTTTTTTTTCTAATAATGGTTTGGAAATATAGAAATAAGATTTCTGATTTTTAATGAGATTGTAAAGTTGGGTGATAAAATGTTTAATTATTTATGTTTGGTTTGTTTAATTCAAATTTAATAATATAATTTAAATAAAAATTGTAATTTTTTATTATTTTAAATATATAATTTAATTAAATATTTTAAATTGACAAATTTTTAATTATAAAAAAAAAAACTAAAAGAATATTTTTTAAATGAAAAGATAAATTCAAAAAACTATACCTAAATTCCAAAACATCATAATTTTTGCACTTCCCAATTAAATTTCAACTAAAATGGTCTATGAAATCGCAACTGAAAATAAGTAAAAATGTCACTTCTGGCAATTTATATGTCCAGCAGAAATTCGTCACTAACATTTAATATCTGAACCAACAGTATCATCCATCTCTATTTTTGCAATTAAATGCCAACAATATATCAATGAACGTGTGTACTGGGTGAGAACTGGAGAGTAATTTCTCTGAATTTGATAGCGCTAGATGTTGTTGGGCATTGAAATTGGTATCGTACCTGTAACTGTCTCTTGGGACAAACAATGAATGCAAGGGTGTGGTAGGGTGCTTATTAATGCAATATCTCTTCATCTGAAGCTGCTCCCGTACTAATGCTTTTCTGCAACAGTCACCATATGAGTTGTCCAGTAATTTATCTGCAGAATGGGATGTCGTTGGATGTGTTTGCTCTTTGAATAGCAGGGCACCAGGGCAACTGCCTTTCAACGAATGCAAGGGTGTAGTAGGAACCCATTAATGCAGATATTTGACCTGCTTCACTCCACTTTTTATGTGGAGTGTGAAGATATTTGACTGGTGGAGCTTGAATCTGGTTATAATTTCAAAACCTATCTACTTGTTAAATTGGATGTTTTTCACATTTCTTTAATCTTGAGAGTTTTATTGAACCGAAAAGCTCATTCTGCAGTCATATCCATTAATTTTATTTTATTTTTATTTTTATTTTTTTAAATAAATAAATAAATAATCATATAAAATATTTAAATAATATAAAGTAAATTTATCCTAAAATATTTTAAATTGTATTTGATAAGCAAATCATTCTTCAAATTTCCTCTCTCTTGCATGGGAACTAGTGGTTTCAATATGATGTTCTTATCCTTTGGTACTGCAGTGGGAACTAGTGATTTCAATATGATGTCCCTATACTTTAATATAAGCATCAACTGAAGTCCAAATGTGATAGAAAGATTAGCAACAAGTGACGGCATTATTGTTTTGAGATTTCTGCTATTTGTATTTTGTGTAGAGTTTTCTTCTGAGATTGTTGCATCCATAATTCTTTGTATCCATGTTTCCAACCATCCACTCTAGCTCATCATCAAGATAACAACAATCAATTTCAATGGCAGATGGATTTTGTTACTGGGATAACAATATCAATTTCAGTGACAGATGGATTTTGTAAGTGACATAAAAATAACGATGTATGTTTATCAATTTCAGTGACATGGATTTTGTAAGTGACATAAAAATAACGATGTATGTTCATTGTGCTGTGTGTCAAGCCCAGCCCATAGCTATCAAACCTTGGCATTCATGGGTGGATCGATTGCCTCTTTATCTATTTATTGTCACATGTATCCTGATCGAGTAATCTGGAGGTATGTACATGCTCTCAATAGCGGCCACCAGATGACCTGAATCCCTGCGGCATAAAGATAACTGGCTAGGTTCTACCATGATTGGCACATGAAAGGTTTCAAGTCATAAATGTGGAAGGATATTAAATTGTTGGCATGTAATCTTTACATTAATATTATATCATGATGTTAACATCATATGATGTTAATAAAATGTGGGGACGTAGACCTGGATGATCTTAATTAATGCTATTCATAATCTTCATTATTATAGTAATATCCTATCATAATGTTGATCCATGAAAGATAAAGTTGAAAGGGGTATATGAATGATCTTAATGCTATTCATATTTATCTTCATTATTATAGTAATATCTTATAATAATGTTGATACATGAAAGGTAAAGTTCAAAGAAAAATAATCGTGATATTTAGTAAAATAAAATAAATTAAGAGAAATGAGTTTTTGAGAGGTAAAGTTGAAAGGGATATATATGTGAGTTTATAAAAAAATATGATGATGTATAAAAGGTATGGTTAAAAGAGATATATATGTGTTTGGAAAATAAATTGTGATATTTAATGAAACAAAAAAAAATAGATAAAGAAAAATGAATTTAAATTAGTTAAAAATGAGGTTGTTTGGCTTTTGATAATTTTTTTATATCAATTTGTTATAAATAAAGAGACTTTTTTTAGTATAAAGGTAATGTTCACACCTTTGTGTGAAGCATGAAGATGACCCAAAAACTTTATAACCTACCCATCTTTGAATAATGAGAGAGTAATTAAAGTTTTTTTTGTCAGCTAATGAAGGATCTTTGTTTTCTATTCATCCATATTGAAAACTGTACAAGCATTTGGTGGCCTCAACCCGCCCTGAAGGGAAACCGGGTATGTTGGCCACCTTAGGTCCTTATATGCCGCCCAGTAACAAAAAAGGTTATGTTTATACATCCAGGCTAAATGTACTTCACTATCGAAAAAGCTAATATGATTTTCTATCATTTTAGTCCATCTATAACAGAACAAAAGAGTACTGGGTCTCAAAACAGTAGCTAAGGAAACCATAATAACAGAAAGGATCAATCTACCATGGTCTCAGGCTTAATAACCTCCTCGCTTGTCACTGCTGCTATCTTTTGCAGTAGTTGCTAAATTTCTTCCAATTTGCTGTCCTGCATCATGAAGGTTACTTGGAGGTTTTTCATCTCTCTCCTCAGGTTAGGAATCCCTTGAGCCATTTCAGCCATCTCCATCGCTACTTGCTCTATTGCTTTAGCTAATAACCTCTTCACCACCCAGTAGACATGAAGGGCCTGTTTGTATAAGGACAGGCGACCCCTTGTATTTCCTGGGTCAGGGATCAGGGTACCCCAATCCTCCATCTCTGGCACTGAGTCATCTTGCACTTCCCTGTTCTCTAACTCCTGAATTATTCTACGGATATCTGCATCTGTCCCTTCACTGTATGCCCTCTCGGCCTCCTGCACTAGCTGTTTCATCGTTCTTCGGCCTTTTCTCTGTCTTGTTGGCGATACAACTTTGGTTTCTTGCCTGCCGGTTTGTTTTGTGCCCCTTCTACCTCTACGACCTCTTCCTCTACCTGACCTAGTCTGTCTACTCCTGCTGTTTTGCTTACTCCCTTGCCCGATCTCAAAAGCGGTCTTTCTTTTCCAACCCTCACTGTCGCATTCCTTCTCTTCCCTGTCCCAGTCCAATCCTTTGCTATGCTGCTCCTTATCATGCATTTCGTTCAGTCCCTCACTTCCTTTCTTAGATTCGCTTTGGTTTATTTGACCTCGGGGTCTCTCTTCCTTCTAGGCTCTTTGAATTTCTTCATCCCACTGGCTCTGTTCTTTGTCAACCCGTGCCCTTTGCATGGCTCTGCCCTACCGCATCTCCCTCTCTGTCCTATTCCCCTCTGCGCCTACATTTCTCATCTCCACAGTCTTTACCATCTGTTCTTCTTTGGGGCAAGTAACGAGCTCCACCTACCAACTGTTAACCTCTTTCGGCTACCTCACGCTCTTCTTATCGCTTGCATTACTTCTGTTACTTGCTTTTATCTAACTGATGCCACCTATCCTTCGTCCTACCATCTGCTCGCCGTTGTTCCTTACGCTTTCCCCTCTCATGATTCCACTGTCTCCTCGTCTCGGGATACTGCCATACCTGCATGCCATTTCATCGTCCTGAGGTGTGATTAGTTTGCGAGGTGAGCTGGGTTGCCACCTCTCTTCTTTCATCATGATCCCACATGCCCGTTTTCCTTCCACCCCGATCGGGGGCCATCTGTAACCTTTATTCTGAAGAAGTACTTTCATGGTTGTCCTGGGTAATAATTGAGTGAAGGGTCTCCCATCTTGTTGCTTCCCTTTGGATTGGCCATATGCTGTCCACCTTTTCATTCTGCTCATTACAACCCAGTTGGCTAAAAAATCCGCTGCTTTATTACCTTCTCGTTTAACATGGTGGATGATCCTATAATCTATTCATTTCATAATTTTTGACAGGTCTTGAGTTATTCTCGTTGTTCTCCAACTCTTTGCTACCTGGTCCCATTTCTTTCCATTATTTAATTTTCTGAGCATTTCAATAACCAGGTTGGAGTCTCCTTCAATTTCTAACTTTGTGTATCCATTTCGTATGACTATTCTGGTTCCTTCGTAGGCTGCCATTAGTTCTGCTTCATTATTACTCATTATGCCTCCCGTGTCACCATAAACCCATCTGGTTCGTCCTCGACTGTCCCTGAAAATACCTCCATATCTTGCCTGTCCCGGGTTCCCCTCAGATGCCCTGTCAAAATTTAATTTGATGAAACCATTTGGCGGACATTTGAACTTAGTTGACCTCTGGATATGACTACTCTATTTGTTTATTTCCTTTTGATGGTAAATCATACTTTGCTCCAGGTGTAGACTCATTAATATTCTGCCTTCTTCCGGGTTGGTTTTCCAGTGTTCCTGTTCCCAGGGTTTTGCTAGAATAGTTTCCCTTACAAGTTTCTTGGTACGTTGCCATATCTTCTCTGGAGGATTAGTTTTATCTTGAAATACTCTTTGATTTCTCTCTTTCCAGATTTGCCATATATTGAATCCCATATCTAGATTCCAGGGTCTCCTCACCACAGGATTAGAGAACTGACCTTTTCCCCACTGAAAAATGGTTTGTTTGATGTCTTGTGGGTTTCGGTTTGTTTTTCCGAAGAGCTTTCTTATTTCTTCCCATTGTTGTTGAGCTATCGGGCAAGAGTTTAAGAGGTGTTCCTAAGTTTCTTTGTCTTCTTTGCATAAACTACATCTGGGCGGTCCATTGAAACCCTCGTTTCTATAGTTGATCCCAGGTCAAGATTTGTCCTTTCCCTACCATCCAAGTGAATAAGGTAACCTTTGGCCCCACTTATTCTCCCAGATTAATTTCCATTCTATTGTATGATCTTCTTGCTCTTGCCTTGTTGTTAAGTAGTAGGCTTCCTTTATCGTGAAGGATCCTTTTGTGGATTTTCCCCACCGGAGAATATCTGGGTTTGATCGATTCTTAATTCTTCTTGAATCCATTTCCTTTTCCAACAAAACTTTCTGTTTAGTATTTATGTTACTGTCTCATTCCTCCGGTTTTTTTCCATGTTCTCCAGGTTTCCTCTTGCCTTCCTTCTAGTAATCACTCACATAATTTAACCCTTCCTCTTTAGCCTTTTGGTAGGTGTTTTGCACTTCTTGTATCTTTATCATTCTTCCTCTTTGCTGCCAAGATTCCTCCCAAAATTTTGTTGTATTCCCATTTCTTATTTCCCAGAATGCGTGGTTCCCTATGATGTCTCTGTTACTGCTCGCTAGTTCCCAAATTGTGGAACCTCTTGGGACTTCACCTATTCGAAGAATTCCTTCCGTAGTTGTAGGCATATTGTATTTCTGGGTCCATATTATTTTCCATAAATCTTCTCCACTAGTGATCCATCTCCACCAAAGCTTCGCTCCAAGGACTTGGTTCAAAATATACGGGTCTCTAAGACCCAGACCTCCTTCCTCTTTGTTTTTTGTTATAGCTTTCCATGATATGAGAGCCCATTTCTTTTGTTGCTTTGGTCCTCCCCATATAAATTTTCTAAATATCTTTGTCATTTTTGTGCATACTCCTTTAGGGATTGCCATTGCCGATAGAGGGTAGATGGGGATAGCTTGAAGAATCGACTTCAGGAGCACTAGTTTTCCTGCTATATTCAAGGTACAGAAGGACCAACTAGCCAGCTTGTTCTTGAGTTTCTCGATGATACACTGCCAATTTGCTATCCTCAGGGGGTTTGAAGCTAAAAGATTTCCCAAGTATTTGGTGGGTAGTTCTCCAGAGCGAAAGCCCAGGGTTCTGGTCAGGTGGGATTTGACCCTTTCCGGAGTATTGAAGAGGAAAGTGCGGGACTTGTCTTTATTAATTTCAGTGCCTGAAGCTTCCATGAATAGGTCCAGGATCCATTTCACTCTTTTCACTTCTTTCAGGGAAACCGCACAGAAAAGCATAATGTCGTCAATGAACTGTTGATGAGTTACAGGTAAATTATTTCCCCAGGGTCTCAGTCCTTTGATCTTTCTCTCTCTCAGTTCTTTTTAAAAGTATCTTCCCAATCCTTCAGCTGCTATAATAAATAAAAATGGGGACAAAGGGTCTCCTTGACGCAATCCTCTTGTGGCATTGAAAGTCGAGGTTGTGTATCCATTTAAAAGAATGGAGAAATTAGGGGTGGATATCATACTGTATACCCAGTTCACCCATTTTTCACAGAACCCAAATGCTCTTAAAATTGTTTTAATATATCTCCAGTTTAGATGATCGTAGGCTTTTGAGAGGTCCAGCTTTATCATCATTCCGATTTCTTTATTTTGTTTCAGAGAATGGATCACCTCCTGAGAGACTACCAATCCATCTAGGATTTGTCTCCCCTCCACAAACCCAGTTTGTTCCAGGGAGATTATACTTGAGAGGATTGGTTTCAATCTTTTGGCTATCAGGGTTGCAATGATCTTATAAATTACATTACAGAGAGAAATGGGACGGAAGCCTTGGGCTGTTTTTGAGTGAGCACATTTGGAAATAAGAGAAAAAAGAGTTGAGTTCAGAGCCAGCCATACCTTTTGGAGTCTGCGCGATTCCTCAATCACCTCCAGGATTTCTTGTCCTAAGAAATGCCATCCAGCTTGGTAAAATTTCACTGTAAATCCGTCTGGACCTGGAGCTTTATTTCTTTTCATTCTTTTCACAATTTCCTCCACCTCTTCCAGTGTTGCTGCCCGCATCAAGGCTAAATTCTGGTCTCTAGTGATCATGTTAGGAATTTCGTTACATATCTTACTTATAGCTTCTTCTCTTTCCACTGGAGGTTCAGTAAGGATATCTTTAAAGTGTCCTACCAGAACTTGTTCCATTTCTTCGTGTTTGCTTATACGCTGCCCTTCCTCGTTTTTGATGGAGAAAATTCTATTCCTCTATCTATGTTGAATCATGGCATTGTGGAAGAACTTCGTATTCTTTTCTCCTTCCCGGAGCCAATTTATTCGTGACTTCTGCTTCCATAAGATTTCTTCCTGTTTTCTACGTTCTTCCATTTGACTTATCACTACCCCCTCTTCCCTGCGTCTTTCCTCATTCCCGCCTTCTGTTATAATTTCTTGTTGCAGCTCTCTCATTCTTTGTTCTAAACGTTGTTGTTCTATGAATATATTCCCGAATTCCTATTTGTTCCACCTTTTAATTTTTCCCCTGAGTTCTTTCAATTTCATTTGGAAGGTTTGCATCTTGGTTCGTCCTTTTTGTTGGCTCTCTCTCCACCATTCCTCCACCTTTGCCATGAACTATTGATTTATGAGCCAGAACGCTTCAAACCTAAATGGGCGTCTTTTAAGGCTTGCTTTAAGGTCTATTTCTAGCTTGATAGGCCAATGGTCTGAGCCCACAGTTGGAAGAATCATTGCTTCAATATAAATGTCCCTGTTCATAATTTGTTCCGCTATTAGAAATCTATCCAGTCTTGATGCAATCTGCTTTGTGCCTCCTCCGCGGTTATTCCATGTGTGAATCCCGTTTATTGTGGGGATATCCACCAACCTTTGCTCTGCTATCATGTCTCCAAAAGCTTCCATATCTTGATCTGTTCTCCTTAATCCTCCTCTTTTTTCCTCTATGGATGTGATCATGTTAAAGTCCCCCCCTACTATCCATGGCATTTCTTGCAATAGTCTTCGAGTTTGTCATGCGGAAAGAGTTATTTTTGCTGACAAAACTGACCTCCCTAGGAGTCTAAGACTCTCTAGTGACAAACAAGACAATTAAGAGAAATCCTTCTCTAAACATACATTATTCTATGAGAAATCAAGTGTTTTTCGATCCTACCTCAAGTCCAACGCTTGTTGTAGCAGTCCAGCTTCGTCGATCTAGATGAGCTCCTCCTTCACTTTGAAACCTGCATACACTAACAATCAAACGATTACATAACACCTGAATATTCCATAAAACAAAGCATATTCAACATATAGACCACAAAGTATATGAAACAATTCATTAACAACAAATCATTGAGAAGAATGGACTTATTTGTATTAAGGAAACAAAAAAGAAACCATTACAACCTGAGCCTTGGTGTTGTGCAAGTTCCTCCCAGGGTCCAGCAAGAGTTTTCCTCTACTTTGACAAGCTCACCCACTTCCAAATGAAACAAGAAAGGATGATAATCTCTCCTCACAAGCTTCTACAAGGAAGTCCTAATTCCAGCAGCATCTACCCTTTGGAATGTTCAGCTTTCAACCTCCCCTCCTTTGGCCCAATGCCTGTATTTATAGTGTTCTAGAGGAAGTTATTCAGGTCCAACATCAATGGGATACTCCCTCTTTGGATGGGGTAGCTCCTCTCTTGATGGGATAAGTTCCTCTATCATAGGGATGCATGAACCATCTGGAGGCGCTCAATACACGTCAAACACTCTTCTAGAAGGCTCTAGAAGTGACCACAAGTAATTTTTTTAAGATGAAACTCGCGTCTTTTGACCTTTACAGGAGTACGCACCCATCCCTTGACTTACAGAGCGTACAAGTATGCAGGTACAATGAGCTTGGGATGCGTACACGCAGGCAAGGTAGAGAGAACTTGCGTACCCAGAGATAAACATGTTTTTTAATGACTTTCTCTCTTTTTTGAAGTTTGACATGGAGAGTAGAGGTATAAGGCTTTCCAAGGAGGATAGTATGACTGTTGATGGAGCCATGTTAACTGCAGATAGTCATGGTGACAAATTTCAGTGTGACAGATTGCCCCCTAAAGTGCGAAGCCTGTAATAGATAAGGGTTTTATATCATCTAGGAAGGGTGAAGTACTTTATCATTTCGAGGATTATCTCGTGGAGAGCCTGGTTAGAACCTGCAATTTTCAACACAAAATACATGTATAAGATTATATCATCGTTGAGGTAGGCATTCCCATACTCAGATCAAAACTTTAACTAACAGACTAACTACTCTGATACAGGAATGATTTCATAATACATCATAATCATAGACTCGTGTAGACATGGTATGGACGCAGCCATCTGTTTATAATTGGTCTACAATATAATGAATACAAAACTCCTCGTAGCCTGGATGGGGGAAACTAGATCCAGGGTCTTCATCTCTACTTCCCGAATTGGTACGATTCTAGCCATGTGAATAAATGAGTCGATGTCGAACATGGTAGAAACCACTTGATTACCAGTCAATGATGTAAACTGGTAACAAGCGTGAGAGAGACCACCAGTAATGTCAATGGTTCTCAAAGTACCCAGCACAATCCATGAGATGTGAATGAATGAGTCGATGTCGAACATTTCATGGAATCCTTCGATCGCAGTCAATGATGAAAACTGACGTCGAAGGTGAGAAACCTGCCATTGATGCATGCAGACTCCAAGGTACTGACGATTTCTAAGTCAACTCTCTAGATAATGTGCTGATGTCGATAGAAAGCAACTCGTTGCAGGCAAGCCCACAACACGAAATCATAGTTCAAGTTGAAGAAATGTTCCTGTAAGGACTGACTCAATGATGACACAATGAATGATAGGTATTTTGCGGTTGAATGTTTTGTTTCAGACCTGTCGAACACATAATGACACAACAAATGGTTTGGTGACGAATGACTCAAAGTCGACTCCCATAACCCGGCTAAAGATGTCAAATGATCTTGGTCAACTGTGAGGTAAAGTATTTCCCAACCCAGGTGAATGAATAAGTGTCTTGTTCAAGAGTGGTAGTAAGGTTTTATTTCTGAGACAAAAGGATATAAAATAGGCTCATTCTTCTCATTTTTCCCCCACCATTTCTGGCAAGTACCTCTTTATTTTTTACAAGCTTGAGGAGGATAACATATGCTTGTTTGTAAGCTCATCCTTCCGATGAGTCCAACTTAGTTTTTGATGCGAACCGTAAGAAGGAGTGGTCCATTCCTGTTTGTAATAGAACAGGTCCTTTACTGTGAAATTTTAACGAGTCCAGTATAGGAGAAACTCGGCGTTTTTCATATTTAGAGAGTCTGAAAAACTTAGAAGACTCCAGATTGGACTTTTTCGAAAATTTGTGTCTCCTAAGCCCGAAAAAGTATAAAATAATACTTAGGAGAACCGCTTGAT
>APFE030446239.1:97368-125595 GCA_000404065.3 Pinus taeda
AATCCTCAATTTCTGTAAATAGGTTATTTAGTTAGTAGTATTTAAACCCTTCTCATGCATTTAGAGAAGGGTCCAGAAATTTATCAAAAACTTGTCCTCAGAACATGCACTTTTGCACCCTCAGAGGAGATTTTGGTGAATGAATGGAACAGGGTTTATTTGATATTTGCATTTGATATCTGCTACTAATGTTGCACTTCTCATTGGATGTTAAATCAAGGAGAGATAAATCAATTGTCGCTTGAAGCTCATGAGTAGGACTAGTTATAAATGGTACTTTTATCTCTTAACCATTCCTGCTTATGCGTTAAAGTGATATTCAGTTTTCAGTTGTTTATATATTACAGCGTGGATGCCTAAGTTATCATTTGGCACTTTTGTATGGTGATAACTATTTATTTAACGAAGCAGTTCATCTTTATTGAATTCTTTTCTTATAATAGCTGAATGATCTTTATTACCAGTTATTGTTTGAAATATTTTTAGATCGCAAAGAAGAAAGATCACACCCCGGGTTAGCATAAATTTTGATGTTTTTCTGTTTATTAGAATACAACAACATAGCATTAGATTAGAATTAGAACATAAGTATTCCATTTAGAACAGAAATACCGATCTTTCTCACACACACACACTGAATTGGGAAACTAGTCCCATATCCCCTGTCGGACCCGCTATACCAAACAGACAAGGAGCTGCCAACCAAGGTCCGGACCGGGCGGGTATCCCCCTTGTTGTAGACCCGATTTTCGGGGCCTTCAATAGTGCCCAAGTCCCCTGCTGTTCCATGAAAGTATTTTGATCATTTCAGACCTGTGGTTCGAGGAGGTGTTCTGCCTCCCTTGTCTCTGCGTGCTGCTTCTTGATCTTTTGTGCCCTGAATGTAAGATTCTATTGGATTATGCAGACCTAGGGCTATATCTTTCTGGGTGTTCTCATCCCTATGCTTTTTTGAGGTCTTTCTGCCCGACTTCTTTTGACCATCAAAGGAAGATCCCTGGTCCTTGGAGTTACTGCAAGTGATTCTAGGAGGGAGGGGGTCTATTAAAAGGGGAGGAAGGGAAGTCATAGAATGAGGGGAAGAGGGTTGATCAGGAGGATTTGAACGAGTAGGGTCATCTTCAGGAGGGGGAGAACATGGAAGGGGTTGGAGGATGGAGGAGATTGAAGGGATTTTTCCAATCCAGGGGATTGAGGTCGATGAGGAGGGGAAGGAGGAGGAGATGGGATTTGGGCAGAAGGATTAAGAGAGGAAGGTCCAGGTTCATTGGGTAAAATGGGGCTAGGGGCTGAATTTTTCCTTTTTACCACTTCCCATTGTTGTTCTTGAGTATTGTTATCCACATTAATGATCTTAGTACAACGATTAGCAAAATGACCATACTTGTGACATACCTTACACTTGAAGGGGATCTATTCATAATCGAGCTGTTGTATGTGCGACCATTCATCAACTTTGATCTTGATGGCTTCTG
Organism: Pinus taeda; assembly: GCA_000404065.3. NCBI lineage: Eukaryota > Viridiplantae > Streptophyta > Pinopsida > Pinales > Pinaceae > Pinus > Pinus taeda. The sequence goes on from APFE030446239.1 coordinate 98,844, forward strand.
GAAGTCCTTTGCCCAGGTCAACCTCGACACAGATACGGGCACATGCCTGCATGTTGTCTCTTGGCTCGCTCCTGTCAATATATTGCCGACTGCATTTCCGATGGTGCGCACAGATTCATCTCCCCAGCAATGTAATGGGAGATGGGGGAGGCGAACCCAAATAGGAACCGCATTAGGAATATCAAGCTCTGGATTGAAATCTGGCTTCCACTTGTTTAAGTATAGACCTATTGAGTCCATAAAATATGGCCCATTGTAAAATATCAGGTCCTTGTCGTTCTTTGTCTCGAAGTGGAAGGTGAAGTAACCCTTCCCACAGAATCTAATAACAATTTTCCCTTGAATTTTGTTCGCCCAATTTCTTTCCACCCACCTCTGAACAGTTTTAGGTGAGGGCCAAAGACCTGTGAATTGCCCTATCAGACCCTTTTCTGCCAAAGCAAGTGCAGCCATTCTAGGCAGAGTAGGAGGAAGGGAGACCTCTTGCAATCCCTTTATTTTTTTTACGAATTTAGAAATGGCAGGGCGAGCTCGTTGGGGCGGCAAAGAGTTTATGAGTGCTGAGAAAGCTAGTTGCTGAGCGACCTCCTCTGGTGGAGCCTCCGGAGGGGCCATCTGGAGAGTGTCGAGCGCGAACCAAAGAGCTGTTGATGGCGGCTGATGTAGAGCGCGCGCTAGGGTTCCTTTCTCAAACTTATTTACCAAGTTGTATTTTCAATTATTATTCTATAGTTTTAATAGGTATTGTATTTATTTATTAAATAAAAAGTTTATTCACAATATGATGTTTGAAATTTTATTAATGATTATAGTTTTTACGAGCAAAAATATAATTTCAACTTTGCTTTATTTTCTTTTGTTAAACCATTTTTAAGATATAACATTAATAATTTAGAAAATAGTTGTTAAGGGAGTTTCTAAATTCTATTTTTGTGAATTTTATTTAAAGAAAAATACCATTATGATTTTTTATGGCTGCCATGAGATTCATGTTGAGGTTTTGGGAATTTTTGGGTGCTTGTAGCTCACTAGGTGCCCATTAACAACCTAACACATTCGACGGAACCATTGTTAAACAACAAGCACAAAAAGGAACCCAATATACAAAATCATTATTAAACATTAGGAAGAGACATGCATGAAACAAATTGGAAACACACTTGGGGCATTGCATGTCCTCATCATTAAATATATTTTACATAGATCAAGAATTTTCTAGTATCATTTAAGATTAACTGTTTCTAGAGATATGTCGGATTTACATGAATTTTTTAAAAATGTATGGATGACAACCACCAGTGAGTGAACATGAGAGATTATTTTTAACTCCCCCTTAATCTCAATCTTTACATTCATCCACACTAGCTAAACATTATTACACCAACAAATTATGGAGCTAACAAGACAATCTCAAACACTCCCATTAAGAAAGCCAATATTAATGCTCGACTCAATCATTTCCTCTAATCTCTCAACAAACTCTACATTCTCTCCACAAATATTTCAATTAATAGTTCTTTATTTAAATTAAAACCTTTGATACCTCACAACAATAACAATTACATAACTAATGCATACAACAATAATTCTAGAATATGACAAATGATCATTATTCTAGCATTTCTCTCCCATAATAATCATTTGGAGAAATTCCAAGATCATCTATGAACTTGCAAAGCTTTTTCTTTGATATGCCTTGTGAGAATATCTATAATTTGATCTTCTATTTAATAATACATAATCTCAATCACACTTGGTTGAACCAAGTGCAAAAAAAATGATATTGCATATCAATATGTTTGGTATTCCCATGAAAAAATGGATTCTTGGACAATGTAATAACACTTTCATTATCACAAATTAACCAAGTATGTTGCTCCTATTGCTTATGTAGGTCTTCCAAAATTCTTCTTAACCACAATGCTATTTTTGCTTTATATTATGCTTCAATTGTGGAGAGAAATTGTAGGTTGCTTTTGAATATTCCAGGAAACTGCTGTTGAACCCATGTTGAATGAATACCTTGAAGTTGATTTCCTGCCATCCATGCAACCTGCCCAATATAAATCTGGATGACCAATCAGTTCAAAATTCTCTGTTGATATGTAGACCAAGCCATATTTGATTGTGCCATGCTTATATCTCAAAATCCTCTTAGATCCCTTCCAATGCAGTTCCTTGGGTTTTGATATAAATCTAGATACCATATTGACTGCTTAAGATATACATGAGGGAAACTTTGAGATATAAAACGGGCATCCTAAGTAAAATAATAGTTAAAATAATAAAATAAGAGCTATGGAGTTTTCAAGAAAAATAAAGGAAAATTCTTATTTTAATTGTATTTTTGGCTTATCTCTTTATAGGTTTACTTACATGTTAAGTATAGACACTCATTAGATGCGTACTTAAATTATACATACAACGAATACCCACTATGAGTACTTAAATTCTACATCCAAGTACTCACTCGGCATACTTTTGAGTAGACCCACATACTTTTTTTTGGAAAATACATAAAAAGATGTCTTACACATTTTTTCATATATTTTCATTATTTTTCTGATGTGGGTATACTCAGAAGTATGCAAGATGGGTACTTGTTAGATGTGGAATTTAATTCCGCATCCAATGGGTAGCTGCACTTGACACTTGAATAAACATATAAGGGGTTAAGCTGAAAATACAATTAACAAAGTGGGTTTCTCTTTTTTTTTTTTTCCCTTTAAAATATTCTTTCATAGGTATAACATAACTATCTTGAATCAAATTAATTTTTTTTAAGTTAATTTCTAATACATTTTTTTGTTTGTTTTGAGGCCCATTTTTTACAACAAAATTTCCCTAATGTTTGGTTGAGTTGCAGTTAGGTAAATAGGATTTCCTACCAAATGATGATATAGAGTGACATCAACTAGATGTGAGTCATCATGTTTGTATAACTTCAACCAAACTTCCAAAGGAGTTGTTGTCGGTTTGTAACTCAACATGTTGAACTTGTTTAGAATATCCCAAAAATACTTGGCTTGTGACATAAAAATACCATCTTCCTTTTTCCATACTTCAATAGCCTAGAAATAATGCAACTCACCAATATCTATCATTCCAAATTCTACAATCATATGTGATTTAAACCTTTGAAACAATTAAAAATTGTTCCCCGTAGTGCAACAATAAAAATGCTTTGTGTTAACTGAAGTATATAAGTATTAGGCTCAGATGAATTCTTGACTAAACCATGCTCTTGGAAATGCTTATCAATTCTTGAGTACCAAGCCCTTGGAGCTTGCTTCAACCAATACAAACTTTTCTTTAACTTGTAACACAATCTTCTTTTGCTAGAATTTCAAAACCTTCAGGCTATTGTACATAGATTTTTTCATTTACCATCCATATAATAAATTATCCACTTATACTACACAACCAATGCAATAAACATCATGGTTGTGTCCATATTGGCTACTAGAGAAAATGCCTCTATATAATGAATCCCTACTTTTGAGCATACCCTTTGGAAACTAAACATGATTTATATTTATCAATTGAACCATTTGATTTATATTTAGTTATATACACCCATTTAGTACCAATTACATCTTTTCCTTTGGGTAATTTGACCAAATCCCAAGTATCATTCTCCACTAAAGCATTGAACTGACTCCATGGATTCATTCAATTCTTTTTTCGTTGATGCTTGTGCATAATTATCGGGATCATCCATCTTCATTACTTTATCCATCAATGCAAAATTCACAGTTGAACTTTGTGATTTAGTAATTCTTTTTTATTTTATTTTATCTAACATATCACATTTAGAATGACCTTTAATTAGCCACTTAGGCTTCTTTTTATCATCATTTGACTAAAATTGGACCCATTATCATTTATACCCCATTTTTCTTTGATCATATCTATACATATTTTGGTTGATAAAGTCCTTGTTCATCAAAGACAACATCTCAAATTATTAAGATTTGTTTTATTTGATGATAAAACAACTTTTGTTTATGTACTATATGTAATGAAGACACCCTTTACACTTTTATTATCCAACTTTTTCTTGTTTTCCTTGGGCAAATGTGCATATGTTGTGCATCCAAAAAGTTTCATATGTGCAACACTAGGTTTGTATCTTGACCAAGATTCTTTTGGAATCAAATTCAACACAACTCTCGAAGGACATTTGTTGAGAGTATAAACTGTTGTGGGCACTACGTTAGCCCAAAATTTATTTTCAAGAGATTTAGTTTTTAACATGCTTCAAACCATTTTAACTATGGTCCTATTTTTTCTTTCAACAACTCGATTTTTTTGAGGAGAGTATGAATTTGTAAACTATCACTTTATTCTATTTATTCTGCAATAGTTTAAATTTTCTTTTGATTTGTATTCTCCTCAATGATTTGTTCTTAGGATAAGAATTTTCAAACCACTATAATTTTATACCATTTGCTTAAAATCAAGGAAATTAGACGACACCTTAGATTTATCCTACGAAAAACACACCCAAGTCTTCTTGGAATAATCATCAAGGGAAATAAGAAAAAATTGTGCCTTTCCAAAAGATGTCCATTAGACGACACAAATATGAATGTATGAATGCTATATTAAGTATCCTTCCATGTTTTGTTTTAGAAACCTTCTCTATGTTGTTTCCCAAGTATGCAACCTTCACATACTTCATCATCCATTATGATATAAGGAATACCACTTACCATATTTTTCTTCCTTAACAAAATAAAACTTCGAAGACTCAACTGTCCCAAACTTAAATGAGAAAGCCTGTTATTTACTTCCTCTATAGCATTCAATCTATGTGAGTTGCTTGAATCAAAAGAGAGCTTGAAATTTTGTCTTAAGTAATTTTTCCTCTTGCTACCACTACATATTTATTCAACTTATCCATGATTAGACATTCTTTATTGTCAAATATGAAGTTATAGTTTCACTCCATCATATATCCCACAGAAAATATATTCTTCCTCAGTGCTAATGTTAGCAATGCATTATTAATAAAATTTTGTTTCCCATGCAATGCTGGAATTGCAACTATACCTATAATTTCCCTTTCACTTTTGAAATATTTTCTTCACCAAATATAACTTTAGCATAATAAGTGTAATTTATTATAGTAAACAACTCTTCTTGGGATGTGATATGAGTTGAGAATTTCAAATCAATATACCATGTATTGGTTTCTTCATTATGTATTATCAAACTTGATATGAACAACTTATCATTTCTAATTTCTTCTAGAATTGTTTTGGCACCTTTTCCTTCATTATCCCTCAAATTTGCATAACAATATTTTTCAAGGTGGCCAAATTTGTGAAAATAGTAACATTATGTCCCTTGTCTTTCTCAATATCCATCTCTTTCTCTTCCTCTTCCTTGAGATCCATCTTTGCTTCTTCCTTCGAACTGACTTGGACTCCTTCCTCTACCTCTTGAAGAGAATGCATTTTCTTGTGAACTTTACAGATTTCTATTCCGATTATGAAACTATCCTCTACTTGTTCCTCTTCCCCTATTATTACTTTGTGGATAATGGATTTTCCATGTGTTCACTTAAAGAAATTTCTTCAACAACTAAAAAATATCCACTTAGTTCATTAGTCCTTAATACATTGAGATCCTTATAAACCATGATACGTGTGGTGACCATTTCAAAATTTGGTACTAAAATCCTTAATATCTTCCCAATCATTCTTCTTTCTGGAACTTCTTCACTCAATGTTTTCATTTGATTCACAATATCTTGAATTTTTGTGATGTAATCATTCACTAATTCATTACTTTGCATTTTCAGACTTAGTCATTAACGTTTTTAGTTTAATGATCGTCGCTCCTTCATATGATTTTTTAATATTTTCCATGTATCATTAGGAGTTTGTGTTACACAATTCGTGGAAAAATTGATTTATCAACTATGTTGCCAAGTAGGGAAAGTGCTTCATTGTATTTCTTAATAGTTTCCTTTAATTTTTGCTTTCCCTCACGATCTATTGCTTTATATTCATTACCAAAAGGCATATCATAAATATTAATTAACAATTCCCATAGATCTTTGTTGATAAATATTGATTGCATTCTTTTGCTCCACTAAAAGTAATTAATAGTTATAAGTTTTGGAAATACTATATTACTTGTCACTATTGTATAAATTGAACAAGATTCTAAAGAAAGCAAGGAAAAGACATACAATATCCCAATTCAATTGAGGATGAGAATAATTTGTCCCAAAAATAGGACTCAACCACCAACACTAAAAAAATGATTTTGATTAAGTTGAGAATACAAAGGATGCGTAACTAATCAAATATTCTACAAACTTTAAAATTATCTACACACAATCCCCTTTTTACTTTTTATACTCTTTTTTTCTAACAAATACACTTTTTCCTTTTCAAAAAATAACTTTGAATTAAATGGACACTTCAACTTTTGGATCTCCTTTTGATTAAAATAATAATTAAATGGATAATTTAAAGTAATCCAACCAAATAAAAACATATAGTAACCTTTGTGTGTTTGGTATAAATTCTTGTCTAGAGGTATGTTGGTTTTGTGCTGGCTTCTTATGGCACATGCTCCAATGCTCCACACGCACTACAACTCATACTAACTTCTTCAAAAAATAACAACACACATGCTGGCTCCAAGGTTGGAATTTCAAAACACACCCACCCGTTTGATGGTTTTCACACCTCCTCGACTCGTCTTCACAATTTCAAAAAAGAATGCTGACAAATTTGCAAATTTTTTTAACAATATTTGACAGGTAAATCACCCCGTGATGGGAAATTTTACTGTCAAATTCCATCCCTAGTCAGCTCCTTTAGAAAATAATAGTGCACATGCAAGTTCCTTGATCACACGTATCAATGACCAATTTGACTTGATTTCTCCCTTACCTACTAGCTGCTCCATAGGTCAACTATGATACAATCTGTACAACACTACACCACACCACATTTTTGCTACAAATCAATATATAGGTCGACATAGATGGTAGGTATTACCATTTTTGAGGAGGATGATCAACACACTTAGAATATTCCCATGGCTAATGGGAAACTTATAGTAAAAGGAATTTACACCTACTTAACTCAAGAGAAATCATTAGATCCATAGTTTAGGTGGTTTCAGGCAGCGTGGAAGTGGGATATTCCACTGAAATTGACCTGCTTTTGTTGGTTGGTGGTTCATGACAAAATCATCACATGGACCAATCTTCTTTAGAGAGGATTTTTGGGATTGGGTAGATGTGCTTTATGCATGGTTTCTTTAGAGGACACTAGCCATCTCTTTCTTCAATTCTCCTTTGATGTTGATGTATGAAAGGAGGTTCTTGCATCTCACAAAATATTCATTGTGTGGAAGTAGTCCTCTGTGGGGTCCTGCCTAAAAACGTGGTTCGTGGAACTCAAGGAATACAAAGCCCTCCCATTCTATATTATATGGGGCATTTGGACAGTAAAATGCTTTGATTTTTGACCAGAGGGAGTCGAGAGTGAGGGGTACCAACATTAAGATCACATCCTACTTTTTAGATAAAGGCTATGTGATCCAGATCTTGGGGGCCTCCAGATCTTGGGGGGAGGCCCCCAAGATCTAAAAGATTGAAATGGATCTTAGGGGGAAAGCCCCCAAGATATGAAAAATTGAATTTCCAGAAGAAAAAGAGGAGAACACCCAATAAAAAAAACCACAAAGAAACTTTTTATTAAAACAGAGAATAACTGTAAAAGCTACATTGTGGTGGACAATCTGTCCTTTAATAAAATGCGACTTGTTACCTATAGCATTTTTCAGTTACAATACCACAGGTAATTTCCATGGGTGAATGAATACCATGGGTGGATGTCACAATACCATGGGAAAATACTATGGGTGAATGAATACCATGGGTAGATAAATACCATGGGTGGATGCCACTTACAATACCATGGGTAAATTCCATGGGTGGATGAATAACATGGGTTGATGCCATTTTCCATTCAGATTATTCCTCCCTCCTTAAGAAGCAATGGTCCCCATTGTGTGAAGTTCCCTCCTGCGAAGCCTTTGTTGAATATGAAGAGCCACTAAAGAGAATGGTTTTATGTGGTTAACCCATAACCATGATGAATGAAGATCTGAGAATAGAGATACCCTGTAATGCTTGTGACCAATTGTGATACTGATAATGTGTGGCCTAACAAATGGACTTCGATGAAGTGTGGGTTTGTGGATGACCCATAACCATGATGAACAAAGATTTGAGGATAGAGATACCCTGTAATGCTTGTGACCAACTGTGATACTGATAGTGTGCGACCTAAAAAATGGACTTCGATGAAGTGTGGGTTTGGGATGACCCATAACCATGAAAAATGAAGATCCGAGGATAGAGATACCTTGATGCTTGTGACCAACTGTGATACTAATAGTGTGCAGCCTAGCAAATGGACTTCGATGACAAGGATTTTGTGTGGATGACCCATAACCATGAGTTGATTATTGATGAAGTAGCAGGTGCCTACATATCCTAGGGTGGGAAGGCATATCTCCAAAGAAGCCACGCCTGATGCTGCTATGTTGAAATTGATGAATGTGAAGCAGGTGCCTACTAAAGTAGGGTGGGAGGGCACATCTCCAAAGGGAACCTACTCTAAATGCTGCTCCATATTCAAAATGGACAGAACTCAGTTGATATAACTTAGAATATTTATTATAACCTATTTTTGGAAACATAATTACCATTCTTCATATCCCCTTGTGATGGAAATCCTTATCTGGACACTCTGGAATCTCAAATTCACGCTGCACTTGTTCTGCTGTCGCAAAAGTTTTGAAAAATAACTAGTTTTAAATCAACGATATCTTCCACATCCGAACTTCGATCTGACCCATTTTTTTTGAAATTTGCTGATTTTTCAAGAGGAACTCATATCTGCAATAATTGTTCTGAAATTCTACACAAAACTACAAGAATTATATGAGAGTCACCATCCACCAGTTATCATCATTTTTTTTTTACAACATAGCTGATTTTAAATCAATGATATCTCTGTCATCCAGACTTCGATTCAGCTGATTATTTTTTTGAATTTGGGTATTTTTTCACAAGGAATCCTAATATGTTTTTTTTTTTTTTTTTGTAAATTTTGCATCAAAAGTTTCAGATTTGATTTGCAAACTTGCCACCCAAAAATAAATTCCTGCAAAAAAATGAAAAAAAAAACATTCTTCCTGCTTGGCTAAAAAAAGTGCTTTGTGGAGGACATAGCACGTGCTTAAAGTTTGTTGAATATCGATGCAAAAATTTGAAACTAAAATATGCATCATATTGAAATGGATATTGGGGGGAAGTCCCCCAAGATCTGAAAATTGAATTGCTAGAAGAAAAAGAAGAGAACACCAATAAACAAAACCACAAACAAACTTTTTATTAAAATGAATAATAACTGTAAAAGCTACATTGTGGTGGACAATCTGTCATTTTACAAAATGCGACTTGTTACTTATAGTCTTTTTTAGTTACAATACCATAGGTAAATTCGATGGGTGGATGTCACAATACCATGGCAAAATACTATGGGTGAATGAATACCATGGATGGATAAATACCATGGGTGGATGCCACTTACAATAGCATGGGTGGATGAATAGCGCGGGTTGATGCCATTTTCCATTTGGATCACCCTATGACCTATAAGTATCCTAGAAGATACATTAGTATGAAGGATGTGTGGGATAGTTTCCTGATCGATTTTTTTGATGGGGCTACTTCTTCAGGGGTCTGTGGGAGTGGTATCTTGATTTTTAGGAGTCCTGATGACTACTATAAGTTTAAATGGTGCAACGGCTATGACACTAATACTAGGGAAAAGTTGCTTTCTTATTAGGGTATACTATTTTGCTAGGTGGTTGGAAATTAATGATATTGATTTATTTGGAGATTCAAAGGAGATCATCAATTGGGAAAATTAATGTTCTTATTTGCAAGCTCTTACCCTTTCCCACTGGATGATTAGGATTGGGTCTTTATTTTCAACATTTCATAGGGTCTCCGTCTCCCACATTTATAGAGAAGAAAAAGTTGAAGCAAACTCATTATCTAAAGAAGGATGCAGGGAATTTGCGGAATAATATTCATTTCCCGGCATTTTCCAATGACGCCATTTTGAGGGATGGTCAACTAGAAATATGAGGGATCCTTATATCTTGGTCTGATTTTGCACAATTTTGAGGTTGAACTTCCTACTATTGATTAAAATATCCAGGTTTTTGTTATTGCTATGTATGTACTTTGTTTTTTTTGAGTTGCAATATTGGTAATCATATTCTTGATCATAGATCTTCTTTTCATCAGTGGAAAGGAGTATCACATCCTCATTTACTATATTTTCTCAGTTAACAGGATATCAATCATATTATATAGGCGCCTATAGCGATGTAGGGATGAACTCAATGTTTAGACCCATTGCTTTTTGTAAAATTTTCATACACGAATGAAAAATTAATTTTTTTCTTCTGAAAAACAAAAAAAGGTCCAAACAAAAGCCCTATCCATGTTTTTTTGCACAACACCACACTTCTGCATCAACCATTTGAAAAATATAATAGATTGGAATATAACAGCCACTTGAAGAATGGACTAGGATTTAACACGTCTCTTCTGTTTTTACCACATGTAGGTAGATTCTTTGCATTACCTCCACATGCAAGTTGGTTATTTACTTTACACAAACTCCATGCTCACTACACCATGGAAACACCATTTCATTCACATGGTAATTTTATGCAGTTGTTTTAATAAATTATGTAGGCTCCATTCATAGTTGTTTCTTCTCACTGTTTATCACCACAATAACAATCCTCACATCCACATGCAACAAAAACAATTCTATAGATATATTTTCCACATAAGTCTACACAACAACATATCACAGTGGCCACACTACACTACAACATAATTCAATCAATTTCATGCTACTTCCCATGCTCTGCACAATCTTGGATGTCTTCACACATCAATTCTTTCACAAGCTTCACAAATTCTCTGAGCTCGAGCTCTGGTATCAAATTGAAGATTATTACACCAACAAATTATTGAGAAATACATGATTTTAGCAATAACAAGACAAGCTCAAACATTTCCATTGAGAAAGTTAATATTTATGCATCATTATAAGAAAATTCTCAACTCAATCATTTCCTTAATATTTCAACAAATTCTACAGTCTATCCAGAAACCTTTCAACTAGTAATTCTTTATCTAAAATAAAATCTTCAATACATAACAACAATGACAAATACATAACAAATTCATAACAACAATAATTCTAGGATATGGCAAATGATCATTATTCTAACACTAACAATACCTAAATGTCATCTCTGAAACTCAAAAATAATTCTTCCCATTGCTTTGGTGAAAAATATGTTAGTTGATCTCTAGACCCATGAAATTGAAGACCTATGTTGACAAGCTCATGAATGAAGTGATAGCGAGTATCAATGTGCTTTCTTTTCTTGTGAAACATATGCTTCTTTGATAATGCAATTATTGAACTGTTGTCATAATAAATAGTAATTGGATCCTTCTCAACATGTGCAATATTTTTCAAAAGTATTCTTAGCCATATTACATGGGATGTTGTTGTAGTAGCTACTACATATTCTACTTTTGCGGAAGATATTGAGACAAGAAAATAATTCTTAGAAGACCATGAAATCAAATTTGTGCCCAAATGAAAAGCATATCATGAGGTTATTTTCCTATCATCAATACTAGCGATATAATAATTATCTATGTATCTTATAAACGTGTTGTATTTAGAAATTGTGTACCGTAATCCATAATCATTTGTACTTGTAATATATCTCAAAATCCATTTTCCAACTTTCTTATAAGATTCCTTGGGAGACTTTACAAACATGGAAATATAACAGACTATATATGTACCATTTGGTCTAGTTGTAGTAAGGTACATGAGGCTATGTACAAACCTCTTATACAATATTGAATCCACTGCTATTCCATCATCTTGCTTGCTTAATTTTGTTCTTGTTGCAATAAGTGTCTTTGCTAGTTTTCATCTAACATCATATTACTTGTAATATCATTCCATCAACATAAATACACACTATAAGGATTTTACCTTCATCTAATTTGGTAGAGAATGGGTTCATTACTGCTCCTTTTGAACCCATTGTTGAGTAAATATGAGTTAATATGACTGTACCAAGCTCTTGGAGCTTTCTTCAAGCCATGTAAGGCTTCCTTCAACTTGTACACTTTGTACTCTTGGCATTTACTTCAAATCCTAGTGAATGATCAACATTATAGTTTTCCATTCAAGAAAGTTGACTTCATTTACATATGGTAAATTGGTCATTTGTTCTATGTTGCTATAACTAACATTGTTCAAATAGTATTCATTCTTGGTACTAGAGAAAATGTTTCACCATAGTCAATACCTGGTTCTTGATTAAATCCTTTGGTAACTAGTCTTGCGTTATATTTCTCTATTTTTCCTTTCTCATCCACTTTTGTCCTGTACACCCTCTTAACACCATTGTTGTTTTTACTTGCTGGGAGATCAACAAGATCTCATATCCCATTATTTTCAGTAGCTTCAAACTCTTCATTCATGGTTTCTACTCAATGATCTTCTTTAACTCCCTCTTCAAAATAAGTAGGTTGATAGGATAATAAGGAAAAATTAGTTTGCTGATCCATGTCATCACACTGCCCATATACTTCTCTTAAGCTCCTTGTTCTCTTGTTTCTTTCATAATCTTCTGACTCATTTATGGAACAAGGATTTTTTCTCTAATTTCTCACCGAATCTATTACCTCTATGCTAGAAGGACTATCTTCTTCTATTTGCATATGTAACCTTCATAATCTTGCTAGAGTGACTTCTTGTCCTAAACTTTCTACTCCTTCATATATTGAGAGATATGTATATCTTCTATCCATTGCTTCATTCTCTTGACCACTCCAAGATTTGTCTTCCAAAATTTTTACATCTCTGCTTACCACAAATTTCTTATTAATTGGATTATATAGCTTATAGGATTTGGATTGTTCACTATATCCAATTAGAAATGCATTTTTCACTCCAATTGTCAATTTTTCTTCTGTTCTATTTTGGAACACGTGCATAAGCAATACAACCAAAAAATCTAAAAAAAAAACTCTTTAATTTGTTCCACTCCATTCTTATTGAGGAAATTTACCATTCACACTATTTGTTGGAGATATGTTCAATATGGAGACTAAACAAGCAACAATTTCAGCCAAAAAATCATTAGGTAAATTTCTAGCTTTGAGCATAGTCATTTCTATGTCCATAATGGTCCGATTATTTTGTTCAACTACTCCATTCCATCATGGTGTATAATTGGTGATGAACTACCTTTTAAGTCCCTATTATTTGCAAAAATCCATGAACTCCTTTGAGTCATACTTTCCTCCTCCATCTAATCTACTCAAATGAACATATTTTCCACTTTGATCTTTTGCAACACCTTTAAACTCTTTGAACATTATGAATTTGCATGATTTTTTCTTGAGAAAATACACCCAAAATTTCATGCTAAAGTCATTAATAAATTTTATAAAATAAAATCTTCACCAATGGATTGAGTTTGCATGGGTCCACATAGATTTTTATGGACAAGTTCTAGATGCTCTTTAGGTCCATAGGATGCTTCTAGAATGTTGTCTCTTTGATGTTCCCCAAGAATGAAATTTTCACAAATTCTCTTATGCTCATTCAATATAGGAAATGGCTTAACCATATATTTTTTCTATAAGAGATTAAGATTCCTAAAAGGTAGGTGACCATATGTAAGATGCCACAACCAAGTCTCATCTATTTTTGAGACATTTTATGCATATCATTGTGACATATTTATACTTCTCAAATTAAATGGAAACATTCTATTCTCGGTCATTTGGACCTTTGCAATGTGTATTCTACTAAATGACTTATCTAATATTGTACACGTGGAGTCTTTATATTTGAAATCATAACCATGCTGACTCAATTGACTAATATTTAATAAGTTATATTTGAGATTTGATGCATAAGAAACATCAAGAATATATTTCCTCTCATTTTTCTTAGTCAAGATAGACACAAGAACTTTTCTTATGGATTTCACACGATCATCTCTTAGAGAACAACTAGACATCTTGGTTTTGATATTTGTTAGTTAGTGAAAATACACAAGATAAACATTGACTCAATTCTTCCTTCTTAAGTGTTGGAGACATTAGATCTACCCTTGTTTAGGTATGATTTCTTCTTTCTACAACCACTTTTACAGTGGCCATATTTCTTGCAGTAAAAATATTATACCTTGGACTTGCCTATCCATCTTATGCCTCTTCCATTTTGTATCCGAGAGTGTCTAGGTTGATCTAATTGTCTTGAATGGTTTTGTGGAGTTCTTCATTTTGGATTATGATTATTTCTGCCTCTTTTCCATTTCCTCTACTTCTATCGATGGATGCTTGAGTCTTGAATGTATGTTGTAAGGAATCCTTGTCCATGTAGATTCTTGATTCATGGGACAAAAGAGATCACATCAATTATTCTGCTATTATTTTGGAAAGTTTCTTGGACTCCTCTATAGAAATAAAAACCATCTCAAACTTGTTAGGTAGGCTCCTAAGAAAATTTTCCACAATTCTTTGATCTTCAATCATCTCTCTATGAGTTCTGAGCTAGTTCACAACTGCCATCACTCTAATCATGAACTGCTCAATATTGTTTGTCACTTTCATTTTCAATGTTTCAAGCTATCTCTTGAGGGTTTGAAGCTTCATATTATTCATTTTTCATTACCCTCATATGATACTTTCTTTGCATTTGATGCTCCCATTATCTTGGGAAAAGTTGAGTCATCTACTGAATTTTGGATCCACTAACTTGGTCTTGTTCTCCGTTTTCCTCATTTCTTCAATTTTATTTTTTTGGTTTTTGGACCTTGCAAAGTTTCTTGATTTGGATTTGCAAATACATCCTCCATACTTTCCAACATTCATGTAATTGCAAGAAGCTCTCCATTCTCATAGATTATAGCACATAGTTCTTTCCAACAAGAACTAGTCTACGTGTTTGCCCAAGAGTACTTATAGATGCTAATAAAAATATCTTGTAATGCCAAGATTTTTTTTCCTTAATCTCTTTAATATCCTTGTAGCCACACCTTTTTAATATTTAATTACTCCTTTAAAAAGAATAAAAAAAAAAAAATTCCTGGAGTATAGATAAATATTACCAAAACCCTTTTCTTAATTATCAATTTCCATTACCAAGCACCAATAAAAATTATTTTACAATACCTAAAAAACCACTTAAAATGCATATCACCTAAATATTATGCATCGTAATGCATAAATAATATTTTTTTCATAAAGCACTTTTTAATCCAATAGTATAGAATTTTGGAGCGAGGTGAGTTAAATACCCTAAAAAAACTTTTAAAACCTACACAACTTTAGATATTACCAATATATATTATATACACTATAATATTAATTATTCGCAGGTTGTTTTTTATATCCAATTGACTACTATAATGTTAAAAATACTCCTCTCCATTGAAATCCAATGGCATGTTATAATAGTGACTACCACAACTTTCTATGATGACAATAATTGCAACTCATTGGCAGTGGTAGAGGCTCAATGGCAGAAGGTAATTGTAGTTGCAACGAAATGGACATTAATGATGATTGTTCGAAATTGCAGCATGAGAGGTGCCCAAGCATTTCCCAAAGAAAAAGAAGGTGATATGGTGCTTGCAAGCAAATTATGCCCCCAAAAATGGCAATGGGGCCATTAGGATTGCGTGTTCACTCATAAGCATCTAGGATTAGCAAGGTCTGAGCTTCCAACTAGGACGCTAGTGAGGTTGCTAGCTTGGCATGGATTAGGAACACACATGCGTTCTAAGGAATGTGCATGTGCTCTAGGAACACACATAAATTCTTGGCAAGATTTAATTTTATGCACCTTCAACCCCAATTTTTACCATATTAGGATTGTGTGACATGCTTTTGGGAATTTTATGCACCTTCAACCCCAATTTTTACCATATAAGGATTGTCTGACATGCTTTTGGGAGTTATTGAGAAAATCTATTTATTTTTGAACAACCTTGAGTGTTGAGTCAACACCATACGTTTTCTCTGGAGTCCAAGTAAGAATTATAATGGTTTTTTTAGTTTAAAATTGGAAAAATACCATAAACATAATAATTATATTGGATTGAAGGGAAATCGGTTAATATGGAACCTACTCAGAACCCAAACCCACCATAACCAAATAAATTTTAGAACAATCAAACTAAAACCAAGAAACAAGAAATCCAAACAATGAAATTGATGCATCATTGGCTATGTTGAGGTCACTGATACAGGAACTCCAAAACACTAGAGATCCATTGTGATTGTCTCTTGCAAGTTAATTGAAATCAATTGTATCATCCATGTCCAATGCCAATATCTAGTAAACAAATACTTTTTATTACAGGGGTAGAACTGATGAACACTATAGAATCAATCTAAATATAAAACAAATCAAAGACCTCAACATTACTAAACAAGATTTGTTTTAATTTTTTGGTGACCCAAGAAACAATCAACCTTTACCAGTCAATAGAAAATGCATTTGTATGGACTAGTGCACTTGCCAACGATTTCTAAAATATTGGATGGATACGTGGTTTATGGTATTTGATAAACATCCCTGAAATAATATGGAGGGACCTCTATATTTCTTGAGGAATTTATGGGCAAAGTTTCATTTAGGACTCCATGTCAAATACTTTGACATGGAAAAATTCTAGGGGGTGGGTCATGGGTTTTCATAAGATAGAAAAAATGATAGGTGAAACCTAGCACTAGTTCCCCATCTACTTAGAAGAAGGCCTAACCCCCTACCAAACATCCTCCAATTATGGATAGCATTGTTGAGACCTAGACGATGATAGCCACATTGAATCACATGCTAGTACACCATGACATCTTGGTGGAATTATCATGCGAGGGGATACCAATAACTAATGTTGTAAGTGGGGTTGGACCATAAAAATATGTAGTAGGGTTTGAAAGAAAAGGAAACATGGAGGTTCAATTGATCCTCACATATGTAACAACTATGGAAAAACTTATGGCCAGATGGAGGGAAGCATGTAATAGAGATTTATTGAGAAGGTTATTATCTTGACCATCTTTATCCATCTAATTATTTATTTTTTTATAGTTTTTATTCACTAATAACACTCACCCCAACCCTATTGATGCAGGTGCCAATCTTAGCCACTGATGATGCAATCAATGCTACTTTCTTTTTTAGTGTACCATGCAGTAAAGTATGGTGAATTAAAACTATCCCTCCTTCCAAAATTTTCCATATTTTTCTAGTCCATAATATAGATTATTTTATTTTGAGTATAATTGTAGTGTTCATTATTTTTTTTAATAGATTTCGATGACACTAGGGGAGGAGTTAGACCTACTTGGGGAAGACATATGTCCACCTTCCAAGGTATCATGTATCAAATTAGAGTATGTTTAAATGTTTATTTCATTATCTCATTTTGGTTTACTAATTGAAATATTATAAATGTGTATGCACGTTCCTCCATTTTCTCAGTTCTACACTCTTAGCCTTTCATATCATTCACCACCAACCATTTTTTCGCACTGGTTTTCCACCTTTATCATCACATAACCTCAATGTTTGGTATCCAACTTATCTTGATCAAAGAAATTCCATCATTAGTACAACCCATGGGTGCTGATCATCACCCACATCCACCACCTTCACCATACTATCTTCCCACAAAGGCTACATCCATAGACTATCCAATAGAGCACACCCCCCCACCCTCTCCCCCAAGTTTTGACTATCATTGTTCCATCTCCAATGGTTTTTCCAGATAGCCCCCTTGAAGTACCTCAAACGTCAACCTGTGATGGTATTTCAATGGATGTAATAGCAAATGTTTCCTCCAAGTAGGTTTTGCAACCCATTGCTCCACTCACTAGTGAATCTCCGTCATTTGGCGAGACATTAATGGTGGGATCATTCATTGATGATTTATTTATTTATGATGAATTAGATTGATTATAGGAATCTTTTTGTTTAAATTCCATGCTCCGATTCTTGCGAATATTGCATGGTGGTATAATAGGGAGGTAAAAAGTGAAACAACAAAGTAAAAGGATATTGACAGGTCAGCAGGGTTAAAGTCTATTAGATGAAAGAGTAACAGGTGAAAGGATAAAGTAAACCAGAACATCCAACATGAAGACCAAACAACCAAGCAACATAGAGGGAAAAGTATCAAGGAGCAAAGCCAGCAGAACCTTAATAACGGGGACAACAAGCAACAGTTCAATAACCGTCTCTATCTTTTTGCAACAAGATATTTCTTTTTTCCTAGATTAGTTTTGAAAGCAGTTTCAGATATTTTGTAATTCCTTTTGTATAAATAATTCGAAATTTGAAGTATTATGGTGGATTATTTTACATTTGTAGAGTTATTTTGATCTTAAACCTAAGAGTGATTGTACAATTTTCAAGTCAACATACTGGAGCAAGTAATAAAAGCATTTCACTATAGGATTCATGAGATGAGCCATTTGCAGTGAAGTATTTTCTTTGTGTGATTTTGTTACCTTCTTAATGTGTTTCATAATCTTAAATGTGTTTTAAATTTGAATGAATTAACTGGAGATATCACTCAGAAATTGTTTAAGTACACTCTATTTTGTATGGTTAGTCATTTACATGTTTTCCTCTGATACTTGGATTTGAGAGCCCTTAATTGCTCTCCCATCCCGGGTGACTTCTTTCATTCCTTCTAGATTCTGGCCTAGGGAACCCTTAATTGCTCCTTGGATATGATTTGAAGCCATTCCACCATTTAGCCTTTGAGATCTGCAGTAACTCATTTATCTTGCCCTGTAGACACTGTTTTTAGAGCTGACTCTAGTCTTGTTTGTTTGACATCCAACTCCTTAGCCCAATGGTAGAAGCAAACCTATTTTCATCTAAGTAATGTGATCCCACCACCAAAAATTTCAAACCGAAAACAAGTGCAAGAAATAACTAGCCCAAAATCATCTTAACTAAAACAAAGTTAAATTATAAAGAGAGAGCCCTCTCTAAGCATCAGGAAGGCTAGGTCCTGATCTCCAAAAGTGGTTTGTAGTTACCTTTGACTTTTCTTTCTTCATTGACTTCAAAAGAAATATCAGAGTAATACAATTTCTGGCGACCATACTAGGGACTTCGATCCTCAGTCCCATAAAACTTTAAGGAAACCTTAAATTTAATCTTGAGCCCCTTAACGTCATTTTCTAAAGTCAATTTTGAAAAAATTCATAAAAGAAATTAAAAAACTTAAAATTATGGTTCCCAAGAGGATTCACAATACTGGGGAAAACCTAGATCCAAACCCTACAACTATAGTTGATGACTGAGAGAGAATTTTAAGACAACCCAAAACAACAGAAACTCAAGCTAGTAGTAGCTGGATAGTCAGAGTCAATTCACTCCCTGAGGAGTTGTCAACATTAGAGGATATCCCTTTTGATTTGTCATTTGACCTCTCATTATTTAGAAGTAAATCTAAAAATGCAATCCATGAAACAGTCTTAGACCCTGAGTTTGTTAAACTCATTGAATCAAAAAGGATTATTCATTCAGATTTAGATAATTTTTTTGTTGAGACTTTTGAGAATATAGAAGCTTGGGCCTCTAAATTGATAAGTAATATAGGTGATTCTTACATTCAATAATCTTTTTAAGTAGTTTCCCTTACTACTACTGCCCCTGAAGTTTCTACACAAATTTCACTCACTGTAAATACCGCTTCTTTTACCACAACATCACCAATTGTGTCTACCACAATCCAATCACCTAAACTAGTTATTAATCAGCCATCCTCATCATTATCTAGTTCACCTCCATCAGTTTCAAGTCCTTCCTCAAGTACCACAACTTTACCCCCTAGTCAAACCAGAATCACAATAATGGAAAACCGATATGCACCTCTTGTTTTACCTGCACAACTTCATGCCATGCCTGCGAATTATCAGAGTAAAATCTTCTTATTTGATGCTATTGGTCATTACAATGCACAACAACATGTAAACAAGATGCCTAACTTTTTTGAGTTGCATGAAATAGATGAAGCAGATGTCCAAATGAGGTCGTTTGCCCAAAATTTAACAAGGGATGTCAAGAAATTGTTCAAAGCCTTTCTTGCCAACCATATTGCAGACTTGGCTAATTTTCATAGGTTATTCATTGATAGATGGGAGAGAAAGAAAAATCCATTGCAAATAATTTTTGAATATGAAAACATTAGAAGAGCTCCTAATGAGTCAGTTCAGGACTATTGCACTAGGTTTAACAGTATCTACAATGCAATTCCAACCAATATTAAACCTCCTCCCGACCTAGCATTAATTAAGTTCCCTGATGGTTTTGATGCTAACATGTCATATTAGCTAAGGGAAAGAAAACCTGAAACACTTGAAAAAATGCAAATCAATGCTGTTAGTGTAGAGGCCAACCTATTAGCTAAGAAAGCCCAAATGAGAAATGAAAAGAAAGTTGTATTTTAAGAGGAAGCTTCCACTTCAGATGGAAAAGAAGATATTTTAGCTAAGAGTTTAGAGAGAATAATGGATAGATTGGAAAACATGGAGAGGAAAAATCAATGGGAGAATCAACAACAACAACCCCCAATAAGAAACCCAATTTTAGGAAGAACCCTAATGCTGGAAAGAATGATACACTAGATCAACAGATTAGGCCCCTCTTCTAAGAGAACTATGTTGAGGATTCACAAAACCAAGAAGGAGAGGATGATACCCAGATAAAATAACTAGAAACCAAAGAAGAAGACACTGTTTTTCTTACTCAAGAAGAACATGAGTTATATATGCTGCAACAATTGCTGTTAGAATCTGGTGAATCCTTTGATTTTAAACAGGGATATGAGTAAGCTATATATGAGGTACATAAACAATATAGCTTGATAAGTAAAAAGAATAATGAGACTCCCATTAAAAGATCCATCCAAACCCAGACTAAGATAATAAAAGAAGCTCTAGTTAACAAAGTGTTACAAATCCTCCCTAGGGGAACACCAGAGACTTTTACCCATAAAATTGTAGATATAACCTCCATTGAAACCCAAACAGAGACAATTATTGAAAACAGTCAAAATAAGAGAAATCAAGGCAAAACAATAGAAACATAGACTGAAATGCCTAGTACTGAGAAACAGAATAAGGAAACACAAACTGCACATATTAAGGAAGATCTAAATCAAACAAACAAACCTCAACTCCCTTTCAACATCAAAACTAAAATAGAAAAATTAAAGATATCAGTTCCCTTGACCGAACTAGTAGAGAATGAATCTTATAGGTCACAAATAACTGCAACTTTAAACATAGGAGAGGGAGAGGATTTTGTTAATTTGAATGATGATCAACCATAATTATTGTTTATCCCTGAGGCCAATGGTATTCATCAGCAAGGGGTAGTTCCTCCTTTTTACATCAGCCTAAACATTCATGAAAAAATATTGCATAACGCTATGTTGGACTCAGGGGAATCCCATAATTTGATGCCAAAGGAAATAATGGAAAGATTGAACCTAGACATTACCAGGCCATATAAGGATTTGTTTTCTTTTGACTCCAGCCAAGTTAAATTCCTTGGTTTGATCAAGGACTTTTGTGTAACTCTTGTCCAGTTCCCTACAAAGAGCATTTTAATGGACATAGTAGGTGCAAACATCCCACCAACATATGGAATGTTGCTATCTCGCTCATGTGGAGAAAAACTGTAGGGATCCTTGCACTTAGGTATGTCTTATGCCACCATATCTGTTTTTGGCCAACCAAGAAAATTATATAGAGAGACCTTGATGAAATACATGGTGAATAGTGAGGAAAAACCAGAAAAGTTTCCCATATACTCCATGCATTCAGATATGGACTCTTTTATCTTGTACAATGCAGAAAATGATAATAAGGAAATCACAGCTAAATACCTGAAATACAGAACAACTAATAGTGAGAACATATTTCATGAGTCACTATGGCATCTAGACTTTGATGGGCCTTTCAATAGGTTAGGTTCTGGTGTAGGGGAGTGGATCCATAATATGGAGAGTAATCATGTTGAGGGACATGCTTTTAGATTGAACTTTGAGTGTACCAATGACATGGCCAAATATGAAGCCCTAATTCTAGGGTTACAATTGGTTAGGAAACTGGGAGGCAAAAGAGTTTCCATCATGGGAGACTCAGAGTTGATTATTAAACATATTAATGCTGAGTACTCTGTGAACAATCCTAGACTTGGTCAATATAGGGATACTGTCCTAGACTTGATCAAAGACCTGGAAACAAACTTTGCTGCCATTCCTAAAATACAAAACATGCAAGCCCATAGTCTGGCCACTTTTGCTAGTACTTGTAAATTTCCATTTCAACCCAACCATCAGTATAGTGCAGAACTCAGACATAGGCCTGTTATACCAAACAACTTGAAGAATTGGCAGATTTTCTCCCAATATTCTCAGATTTACGATTTCATCAACAATCAAGGTGATTTTTAGAATTACAAGATAGATACTGACTGTACAGTAGACAATAATGTAGAAAGTAGCATAGATGTAAATATTTTAGATATAGCTAAACCAACTAAATTTACTAGATTAGAAATAGATAGTTTAGAGAATGTAGAGATTGAAGAAATAATGAATGATGATCCTGAGATTCTTAATTTGAAAAATAATTTTTTGCCTAAGGGATTAGTCCCTTTAGAAGATTTGTTTGACTCTAATGATGTAGCTAGGAAACCCAAAATGGAACCTTTGAGAGCTGACATAGAAGAGGTTAACATAGGAACTGAGGATAAACCAAAATTCATTAAAATATCAAAAGCCTTACCTCCAGAGGAAAAGGTTAAATACATCAATATATTTAAAGAGTTCCAAGATGTATTTACCTAGAGTTATGAAGATTTAAAATCTTATGACACCAGCATAATCCAACACAAAATACCTCTAATAGAAGATCATAAACCTTTCAAACAGAAACTTAGGAGAAGAAACCCAGTTCTTATGCCCTCTATTGAGAAGGAAGTTAAAAGAATGTTTGATGCCCAAATAATAGCCCCCATTAGATACTCAGATTGGATTTCAAACTTGGTCACTACTAGGAAAAAGACTGGTGAAATTAGACTTTGGGTAGAATTCATAAATTTAAACAAGGTCTCACTAAAAGATAACTATCATCTACCAAAAATGGACCATATACTACAAAGGATAGTAGGCTCATCCAGGATTTCGCTGTTAGATGGATTCTCTGGGTATAACCAGATCTTAGTTCAACCTGAGGACCAAGCCAAAACTGTGTTTACTACTCCTTGGGCTACCTTCATGTATTTGAAGATGCCTTTCGGATTAATGAATGCAGGTGCCACATTTTAGAGAGATATGGATATAAATTTTGCCAAGGAGATCCATGAATTCCTAGTAGTATACCAAGATGACATCACAATCTTCTCTAAATCTCACAATGAACACCTAGACCACTTGAGAAGAGTATTTATCAAATGTAGAAAATTTGGGATTGCTTTAAATCCCAAAAAGGCACTCTTTTGTGTGGAAGAGGGAAAACTATTGGGACATATCATAACTAAATATGGAATTAGAATAGACCCTGCTAGAATAGAGGCCATTTTGACCACTACCCATCCTAGAAACATTAGAGAGTTACAGTCATTTCTAGGCAAGATAAAATTCCTTAGGAGATTCATTTGAATTCTAGCAGAACTAATTAGAGAATTAAATAACATGCTAAGAAAGGACTCAACACTTAAATGGACAATGGAGGCCAAACAATCCTTTGAAGCCATCAAGGAAGCCTTAACCAAGACTCCAATCCTAATAAGTCCTGATTTTAACAAGGATTTTATAATTTTTTCTTTTTCTTTAGAGTAGACCATTGCAGCAGTCCCGTTGCAAAAGAACAACCAAGGATATGAACAACCAATTGCATTTTTTAGTAAATATTTAAGAGATGCCACAATCAAATACAATATTACGGAAAAACAAGAATTGGCTTTAGTAAAGGCTATTAAATACTTTAGAGTATGCATTATGTATTCTCACATTATTGCTTATGTTCCAAATTCTGTAGTTAAGGACATTTTGACACAAAATGGGTTTGAAGGGAAAAGAGGTAAGTGGATTGCCACAATATTGGAATATGACATAGAAATATAGCCAACTAAGCTTATCGAAGGCCAAAGTTTAGCCAAACTCATGGCTGAATCGAACTGTCAGGCCCTTGATATAAACTTCATTAGTGCCCTTGATGATAAGGAAGAGATGGAGACTCCACCAATCAATGAACCTTTTACTGATTCACCTTGGTATGCAGATATTACATTTGCATTACAAAATTTACAAGCTCCTCCTCATTTAACAAGAACTAAAGCTAGATTTTTAATGATGAAGTCATCAAAGTATTGTATCATAGATAATGCATTGTTTTGGAAAGACAATAGTGGTATTATTTTGAATTGTTTACTGAAAAATGAAGCTGATAAAAACATGCAAGAGTTTCATGCAGAGGATTGTGCAGGACACTTGTACTGGAAGACTACTATTGACAAAATTTGTTAGAAAATTATATATTACGGAGCAATGGAACACATAAAATATTGCAGAAATATAAACACAGAAAACACATAAAACAAGAGAGACACAGATATACGTGGTTCACCCAGTTTGGACTACGTCCACCTCGAACAGTCAGTCCTTCCTTTCTATTATCCAGCAAAATGAAGAGACACAACCTACAGTAGATCCCCTGTAATATCCTCTGTTTTCTCTTGTAGTCTCACCTCTCTGCTTCTCGCTTGGAGAATACACATCTATTACACAGCCTCAAATACAATGCCCTTATATAAAGAGGGGGGTTACCTTCTAGGGAAAAAAACCCTAAACTAAACATAAGTTCTACCATCAGATCATACGCTTAATGAACAGCCCAGACTGACTAGAAATTACTATACTTTTACAAGGCAATTTTACATTTGTTTTTAGCTTCGGGGGCACTACCCCTGAACCCCCTCTGGGGGACCGCTGGCCCTCGAATCCCCGCAGGGGGGACAAGTCCCCCCCACACCCGCCCACATGGAGGGGTGTACAAACTTCCTAGGGTATACATCTGGCTGAAACAAAGACCTCAAAACAATCATGCTCCACATCCAACAATCTCCCACTTGGAGAATGATTGTAGCAACTCCATCACTGCTTCATTTGCTGGACAATGAATCCTCTTTGGACTTGGCTGTTTCTCATCTTCATCATCATCCTTGAACACCAATTGAAACTGAGCATATTCTCAGTTTCTCCCTGGTTACAAATTTTGTTAGCATATCTAAAGGATTCTGGCTAGTGTGTATCTTTTCCAGCTTCAACTCTCCATCTTCCAACACTGATCATATGAAATGGTACTTGAGCTGTATGTGTTTAGTCCTGGAATGAAATGATGAGTTCTTTGCAAGATGAATGACACTTTGGCTATCACTGTATAATGTGCCCATATCATGGTCCTTACCCAATTCACCCATAAATATTTGTAACCAAATCATTTCTTTACTAGCCTTTGTAGCAGCAACATACTCTGCTTCTGTTGTTAAAAGTGCAACAAAACTTTGGATTTTTGAAACCCAACTGACAATTGTTCCACCTACAGTAAATACATTTCCTGTAGTGCTTCTCCTGTTATATTTGTCACCTGCTATGTCTACATCAACATATCCCTGTAGAGAAATGTTTGAACCACTAATGCATAATGCTTGATTTGTGGTACCTTTCAAATATCTGAGAATCCATTTCACTGCCATCTAATGTTCTTTTCCTGGATTATTCATGTACCTACTTACAACTCCCATTGCATGTGCAATATTAGGCATTGTGTAGACCATTTCATACATTAAGCTTCCAACTATTGATGCATATGGAACTTTAGACATATAATCCATGTCTTCTTGGGTCTTTGGGACATTTCCTTACTAAGTTTGAAATGGCTAGCAAAAGGTGTACTAACTGGTTTTGCATTGTGCATATTAAATCTTTTCAACACCTTTTGTATGTACTCATTCTGAGACAATGTTAATTTTCGATTTTTCCTGTCTCTACTTATTCTCATACCAAGGATTTGTTTTGCAGCTCTCAAATCCTTCATTGCAAATGAATTAGCCAATTTTCTTTTGAGCACATTTATTTCCTACATGTTAGACCCTGCAACAAGCATGTCATCTACATACAATAACAATATAATGTAGCTGCCATTGTTTTTCGTTTTAAGATAAACACAATGATCAGAGTGACATCTAGTATAACCTTGTTTAGACATAAACTTGTCAAATTTTAGATACCATTGCCTTGGAGTTTGTTTTAAGCCATACAAGCTCTTCTTCAACCTGCACACTAGTTTCTCCTTCCCTTTCACTTCATATCCTTTTGGTTGCTTCATATATATCTCTTCCTCCAAATCCCCATCGAGAAAGACTGTATTTACATCTAACTACTCAAGATGCAAATCTTCAACTACTACTAGACTTAAAATAGTTCTGATTGAAGTCATTTTAACAACAGGAGAAAATATTTCATCAAAATCAATACCTTT
>APFE030446239.1:128231-184835 GCA_000404065.3 Pinus taeda
TGCCCAAAACTGTGAAGGCAATCCTGCATGCAATCTCATGCACCTTGCAAGCTCCATGATTGTTCTGTTCATCCTTTTTGACACACCATTTTCTTGTGGTGTTCTTGGAATTGTCTTCTCTCTGCGAATTCCATGCTCTAAACAATACCTATCAAAGTCTTTGCTGCAATATTCACCTCCATTGTCTTATCTAAGACACTTCAATTTCTTTCCTGTCTCAATCTCAACCAAAGCTTTCCATTTCTTGAAAGTATCAAATACATCAGATTTATTCTTAATACAATAAATCCAAGTTTTTCTAGTTGCATCATCAATAAAAGTAACATAATAACGAGAGCCACCGAGAGATGATACCTGAGCAGGTCCCCATACATCTGTATGCACAAGCTCCAATTTTTATTCTTCTTTTCTTTCCCAACTCTAAGAAATCTGACTCTCTTCTGTTTTCCATAAATGCAATTCTCACAGAAGTCCAAATCAACATTATTCAACCCGGCAACAAATCTTGGAAGTGAAGAATCTTCATCCCTTTTTCACTCATGTGTCCAAGCCTAATGATGCCATATAATGCCTGCATCTGATCCTTTGGAATTTAAAGCATTAACAGAGTTAGAAATACCATTGCATAAATACAATGTACCAACCTTTTCGCCTTTTGCTATTACCAGGGCTCTTTTGGTGACCTTCCAAGCTTTATCTGTGAAAGTTGTCACACAACCTTCACTGCCTAACTGCCCTGTGAATCAGAATTTTTCTTTATAATCTGGAACATGCCTTACCTCCTTAGTAGCCATTGGTTTCCATTCTGTTGTTTTACAAGAACCTTACCCATTCCAACAATTTTACAGGGTTTATCATCACCCAAACGAACTTGTCCAAAATCTCCTTGAACATAGTCATGAAAGTATTTCTTATCAGGTGTGGCATGGAATGAGGCCCCTGAATCTACCACCCAGGAATCAGTAATATTTTCGAAAGAAAGAATCAAAGCATTTTGTAACACCTCACCTGTCACATTTGCTTCATGATTGTTTTCTTGCTGTGAATCTCCTTCTTTTCCCTTCCGAGATCTACAGTCTTCTTTAGGTGTCCTTTCTTTCTGCATTTCCAGCACACTATCCCCGATCTGGACTTGGATCTGCCTTTCCTTGATTTACTGCGATATCCTGAGCTCTTTCCTCTTTCCATTTTTCTTCCTCTAGACTCTGCACTCAAAGCATTTCCCGATGTCTCACCAGAGATTTTCCGTCGCATTTCCTCGCTAAGGATAGCACCGACAACATCATCAAACTTTAAAGTACTAGATCCAGAAACAGAGTACTAATGGCCATTACCAAACCATTCCAACTTTCTGGTAATAAGCACAAGAATAACAGAGCTCTAACTTCATCATCAAAGTTTACCCCTACAGAACATAACTGACTTGTAAGAGTATTAAAATCATTTAAATGATCTGCAATAGATCCACCTTCTGACATCTTCATATTAAATAACCATTTCATAAGAAATACCTTGTTTGAGGCCGAGGGTTTTTCATATAGTTTCTCCAACGCCTTAATTAAACCCTCTGTTGTTGTTTCCTTCGAAATGTTGAAGGCGACCGATGCTGCGAGGCACAACCGTATTGTTTTGAGTGCCTTTCTATCGAGAAGGTTCCATTCTTCATCTATCATACCCGTTGACATCTTTATTTTTCTGCCCAATGGTAGGTATAGATCTTTCTGATACAGATAATCTTCCATCTACATCTTCCACAGTGAGAAGTTTTGGCCGTTAAATTTCTCGACCCTAAACTTACCATCGTCTACCATTTCTCCCACTTGAACGAGAAACCCTTCTTTCCTACGAGTTTATCAGCCAAATAGACTTTCGGCTCTGATACCAGTTGTTAGAAAATTATATATTACGAAGCAATGGAACACATAAAATATTGCAGAAATATAAACATAGAAAACACATAAAACAAGAGAGACACAGATATATGTGGTTAACCCAGTTTGGGCTATGTCCACCCTGAAGAACCAGTCCTTCCTTTCTATTATCCAACAAAATGAAGAGACACAACCTACAATAGATCTGCTGTAATATCCTCTGTTTTCTCTCATAGTCTCACCTCTCTGCTTCTCGCTCGGAGAATACACATATATTACACAACCTCAAATACAGATCATGAAAGTTTGCAAGTCCAAGTGCCACTACTTTTTACTTTACTATCTTAAATAATGGCTGTGTGCAGCTTGTCACACATGCCACAACCCATGATAGTCAAACTGTTTAATCTTGACTACTTCATGCTTTGAATTTCATGTTTATAGATAGAGAATAAAGACCTGGCCAAATAGTTTAAGCTTGGCAGATTAGTAGATAGGTAGAGAAATAAAAGGAGCTCATCAGTTTAATTTGAGCCCTTGGAGGATATAAGGTTAGAAGTAGATAGTTTGTTTCATAAAAGAAAAAGGAAAGAAAAGGGTTTGCTAGCTTAAGTGCACCCAATAAAGTGAAGAAAAAATGTTAGGTTAAGTAAAAAGGGTAAGTAGAAAAAAGGTTGCAGAAATATAAGCAATTTGAGGCATAAGCACATCTATCATGTTTAATCATGTGTTTCAGTGTGCAGGAGAAGTTGTGAAAGAAAATTGATGATCATAAGTTCATTTGGTTAGCTTCCCCCATTCCATTTCACACCTCACTACATAATTAAATAGTTTCCCCTTTTACCACTTAATTTCTTATATAAATCCCTCTTCCTTTCATTTTTACCCTTTCCCCTTGGTTTTACACATTCCCTAGTGAAGTACCATCTAAATTCATTCCCCTACCCAAAAACCCCTTTTTCCCTAGTGTGAAACCCTTTTCCCATGTAAAAATCATTTTCCTTGTATTAATTTCCCTAAAATCCTGAAAAAACCCAATAAAACCGCTTATCCTAACTATTATTCCCCCTCGTGTTAATTTACTCACCCCACAAATTCACTTTTCCCCATTATATCCCATAAACTCGCATTACAGAAAAACCGTGCAATTATACATTGGTTAATTACAACTTGAGTGTAATTAATTCCATGGGCCTCGCTAACTTCTACCCCCATTCCCCATTGCGCTACTCCATCATGTAATGATCATTGGATTGTCCACCCACAGATCCTACAGCCCTCACCCATATCACGCCTACTCACTTCTCGACCTTTACCGGCTAGAAAGCATGCGATATGGGCGGTATTGCTCGACCCCCCTTGGGTTACGTGGCGGCATCACGCTAAGTCACATGCTCTTGGGAAAATACCACCTAACCCCCATAAGTGGTGTGATATCCCCCAAATATCGCCTCCCCACAATATAGAAAAACCATCACTATTCATAAAATAATTGCCCACCAATTTCTAACCACTCCCGGTTAAAAGCCCGTAGATCCCATTTGCACCCTTTTCAGCTCGTTTACACTAGGACATCCTCCAAAGCATCCCTGCGCCTCCTGAGTTTCTGCAACCAGTTGTCAACTGCCAAGTATCATTCGAAACACCACCAGACACCCAATTCAGTCATTGACAGAACACTTGAAGCCATAAAAACTTCTGCAACCACCATTCAAAGACTAGTTTGTATCCCCGACTATAAATTCTAGGTATTTTGACATAAAACCAGAGTGTCTCTCTTAGTTTGAAACGCATAGTAAAATTCATGAAATAATTGATTGAATTTAATTGAATTGCATTAGATTGAGAGTATTTCCTCTCTTAAAATACCAAAACTCCTATCTACAAACTGCCAATACCCTACCCATATACCAGAGTTATCAAGACTTCATTCCCACA
The DNA here is from genome assembly GCA_000404065.3 of Pinus taeda. Taxonomy (NCBI): domain Eukaryota; kingdom Viridiplantae; phylum Streptophyta; class Pinopsida; order Pinales; family Pinaceae; genus Pinus; species Pinus taeda. The sequence continues at coordinate 132,041 of APFE030446239.1, forward strand.
GATTGTATAAGCCCAATTTCCACAACTTGTTACAAAAATTACTTCCCAAACCTCTCTAGATGTCAGACCAGTGACAACCCCTCATTTAGACATTGACAATTTGGCCCTGGTAGACTGGGATTTCAAAATTAACAACATAGCCACTCCATGCCACCTTCTGAGAATCCACTGCTGGGCTAAGGATAGGTTCCTAAACCGTGCTGATGACATCAACCTTTGGGAATCCAATTTTCCCAAGTATACTTTCCCAGAAGTTCACCCATTCACAGACATAGTACATTTTTTTCATGCCTGTTATGTTCCAAGCCATAGGGCTATTGAGGCACCAAAGCATCAGATATTATTCACCATTACTGTTGAATCCATCAACTAGATGCTGCAAATCTAGCCTAGTACTAATCTCACTCCTTTGTCCATTGGACACTTGTTGGACCTATACATCACATTGGAACCAGTTAAAATCAAACAAATATTCCAAAATTTCATCATTGAGGAGAAACATACTCCTACAGACATTCCACCCTATGTTGCCACTATTTTTTCAGAGACTAGTAGGAGAATAATCACCATGCTCTCATGCATCCTAGGATGCACATTAGATGAGCATGTGGATGAGGTCACCATGGCCTTCTTGTCCATTTTCACTCCAGGCAAGCCTCCTTCCATTATGTATGATTATGCCTAGTTCATTGCAGACAGAATGCATGAAAAACTCACTAGACTGCCCACTGAAAGAGTTTTTAAATACTCTTCAGTGTTGTTTCATATGTTCTTGTATTACCAGACATATAAGTTCCCTTTGAGGATCCCAAAATTTGACACCAAGGGAAAGGAGAGATCAGTCATCTACTGGACGCCCTTGGTCCACAAGTTTTCCACCTCATTCACCTACAAGGACTTCATAGACTCTTTTGTATACCCATTCATGAACATGCTGACTTCTAAGACTTAGCCTAGAATCAACTCAGAGATTAAGAGAATACTGCAATTGGCCAAGAACAACAATGTGGGAGGTTGGCATGTATACCAAAACCACACTGAGGTCATGATTTATGGATGTGAGCTAGCCCCCTACAAGTTTCCCAAATACCTCCCTATGAGGATATTTGCTCTTGAGTACTTCAGGCAAATCATCAGCTCTGATGAGATCAACTTCCTAGCTTATAGGAAGAAAACCCAGTTCAAAGTCAAGAACCAAATGGGCCCATTTATTTGCAACAACAGAGAAGTTGGACCAGAGGCCGACAGGATACTTCAACTAATGAAATTCAAAAATAGTTTCATCTGACACTATGACCCTCATGGGGTCATAAATAAGCTCATATTCAAGGTCAAGTTGGGAGCATACATCCACCACCCAAGGCCTGACATTGAACAATATGCTAACCGAGATGAGTGGGTGGAGAACACTTTAATTGACATGGACATCACTATTGTGGATATAGAGAATACACTTATTGATTTGGAGAGGCAATTTAATCACAACTCTTTCTTGCAGGTTCCAGAACAAGGAGGGCTAATGAACATTCCTCCTATCATACGGACTCCAGTAAATGAGGAGAAGAATCCTAAAAGGAGCAGGGATGAGGCATCTAGCTCTGCCATGGAAGCTACTGATGAGCTGGTTGAGCCAAGCAAGAGGCCCAAATTGAATCCTGCCTTTGAATAAGAGGATACAATTGCATTAGAAGAAATAATTGAAACTGAGGCAATGGGATAGAAAGGTAAAGAAGCAGCCACATCAGAGGAAACACAACAACACTCAACATCCAACACACAGTTGATAGGTAGATAGCCGAGTATCGAGATCTCTTCCTATGTCAAGCCAATTAACAAGGAAAAAGACATCAAAGACAGATTCAAAGAGATACAGACAAGGAATGAGAGACTAAAGGCAGAGACATATGCCCAATATCTCAAGCTCACATCGCCAAACCAGACTAGACTAATGTCAGCCTTTGACATCAAAGAAGGAAAAATGAAGGTCTCATTCATACAACCTACTGTACAACAACCTAAGACCTCAATAGATTATAAGAAGAAAAATTTTGAGGTCTTGGCCAGGGATGTTCATCCCATTGGTCAGATAGAATTTCACAAGTAGGCTGGAGAAATGATATACTCCACCCTCATAGCAAAGGCCATGGGTGCTTATAAGTTGCAGGATTCATTAGACAATATAACAACTCAATTCAAGCTAGAGAGAACCTCTTCACAGGCTAAAGACACCAGGATAAAGTCCTTGTAGGACTTGGTTATTGAACTGGGCCATGACCCAAGTGATGTAAGGCCACATAGAAACTGATTAAAAAGAAGAATGAGGACATAACAACCCTTAAGAAACAACTCAAGTTGCCTCATTTGTAGCACCCATAGACAAAAGAAGTCCTACAAAGCTAGACCAATCATGAGGAACTGATGGACTTGGTGCTACAAATGAATGACCAATTAATGGAGATGGAGAAGGAGTTGGATAGCTTGATTCAACTCAAACAAGCTAACAATGATAATGCTCCTGCAACTGTCATTCCAATAGTGACCACAATTGTACCTTCTACTTTGGCAACAACATTAGCTCCCATTGTTCCAATGGCCACTGCACTTCCAACATCTTCACAGACTACATTAGCAACAAGATCAACAAAAACGACCTCCACAAGTGAAGAAGCAAACGGGTTGGTCAAAGCAATGGAAGAAATGTCCATTCAAACCAATGAAATGAACAAACTAAAGGAGAAAGTCAACAACCTTGAGATAGATTACAAACTTGCCCAGATCATGCATTAAGAAGAGTAACAAAAGGCTACAAGGATGAATGAGAGTATAAAAAGCCTGGAGAAAGATTTGACATTGATTGAGCCTATAGGTAAGGCTAAAGAACAAGTTTGGGCCAATATCATTGACTCTCTCAATGATATTTGGCCATCCATCCAGGTCATTTTGGAGCAAATTGACTTAATAAAGCAAGCTATAGAAGCCATTGAAAGGGTTAAAACAAAACTTGGAGATATACCAGAGGAAGCAACAAGGACCATCCACTTCCTCAACTCCAAAAATAAGTATGAACTGCAAGAAATGGAGATACCTGATAGGAAATGTACAATTTTGGAAGTCAGAAGAGTCCTCACCAAGACGAATTTGATGTTGAATTTAGAAGATAAGTGTTAGAACATGTAACTAGCCGTTGGCAGGTTCATGGCTAAGTTTGAAATTTTGAAGGAAAAGGGATTACCTAATCCCTTAGTAATAAATGACAAGTTAATGACACAGGAAGATTACAACAAGAAGATCAGGGAAGTGGCCAAAGAACAGGTAATCAATTCATCCATGAAGGGCATGCCAACAGGCAAAGTGTTGTACCAAACTTTTGCGAACTTGTTTTACCTCCAGCATGAGGTGAAACACTTGTTTATTAATAAGCATACTTTTGAAAAAATATATAGAGGCAGATGAGATATACAGAAAAATTCTCAATATCCAATTACCAGATGAAGAAAGATGGGAAAAAATAAATGATTTACTGCAGTAAATACATAGTAGATTATAAATCTACAGTAAAAAGTGAAACAACAAAGTAAAAGGATATTGACAGGTCAGCAGGGTTAAAGTGTATCAGATGAAAGAGTATCATGTGAAAGGATAAAGTAAAACAGAACATCCAACGTGAAGACCAAACAACCAAGCAACATAAATGGAAAAATATCAAAGAGCAAAGCCAACAAAACCTTAATATCAGGCACAACAAGAAGCAGTTCAATAGTTGTCTCTATCTTCTTGCAAGAAGATATTTCTTTTTTCCTAGATTAGTTCTGAAAGCAGTTTCAGATATTTCGTAACTCCTTTTGTATAATACTTCAAAATTCAAAGTATTAGGGTGGATTATTTTACATTTGTAGAGTTATTTTGATCTTAAACCTAAGGGTTATTGTACCATTTTCAAGTCAACAGACTAGAGAAAGTAATAAAATCATTTCGCTACAGGATTCATGAGACGAGCCATTTGCAGTGAAGTATCTTCTTTGTGTGATTTTGTTACCTTCTTAATGTGTTTCATAATCTTAGATGTGTTGTAAATTTGAATGAATTAATTGGAGATATCACTTACAAATTGTTTAAGTACACTCTGTTATGCACAGTTAGTCATTTACATGTTTTCCTTTGATACTCGGATTTGAGAACCCTTAATTTCTCTCCTATCCTGGTTGACTTCTTTCATTCCTTCCAGAGTCCGGCCTAGGGAACCCTTAATTTCTCCCTGGATCTGATTTGAAGCCATTCCATCATTTAGCCTTCTAGATCTGTAGTAACTCATTTATATTTCCCTGTAGACATTGTTTTTAGAACTAAATCCAGTCCTGTTTGTCTGACATCCGACTCCATAGCCCAATGGTAGAGGCAAACCTCTTTTCATCTAAGTAAAGTGATCCCACCACCCAAAATTTCAAAACAAAACCAAGTGCAAGCAATAACTAGCCCAAAATCATCTTAACTAAAAAAAAGTTAAATTATAAAGAGAGAGCCCTCTCTGAGCATCAAGAAGGATAGGTCCTGATCTCCAAAAGTGGTTTGTGGTTACCTTTGAATTTTCTTTCTTCATCGACTTCAAAAGAAATATCAAAGTGATAACAACGCACAAGGTAAATCCTCTTCCATTGTCTTCCTGGAATATTTAGTTAATGAAGTAATATCCATGGATATTTTACCTATGGGAGTTACTAATCTTGACATTTTGCAGATCCAGTGGTCAAGGGTTACAGGTGTAAATCACAGAAGCAGTTCTGAGCTTCTAGCACCATATCGGCAAGCACTGTAACAACATAATGGATTCCAGGCCTATTCCAGACCTTCCTTGTCTTTCTCTCAGCAACTAGTTGGCCATTTCAATGATTGTGTATTGATAGACATTAGCTGCCATATTGAGAGACAATTTTCTCTGTGTATTGTATAAGAAGGGTTTCAATGCTGTGAATCGGGGTTAGCCGTGCAAGAAATTGAGATTGTAATAGAAGACTGATTAATTAATTGAATGCAAGTTATTTTTTTGTCCCTTCTATAAGTTGTGAATCCACCGCAGCCCTGGTCAGGGAGTTGGGCCACTCTTCTAATCAGGTGTTGCGTTATTTCTGTGTGTTGTTATTTCATTTGTGTTTGTTTATTTCGATTGTTGTTACAATACTTAAATTAATTGTTACGAATGCTTTTTATAGTTCTACAATTTACTCTTATTTTCTGTCATAGTGGTTCTTTTGTTAACTCAGTTATTGAATCTAAGATTAACGATTGATTGTGTCATTGCTACCTGCATATAGTTTTTGCATTACCTTGAAATAATGTACACACCTAGATTGATAAATTAAATGTGGAAAAGGGTTGAATAGGTATTTACACTTGGACACCAACATTTTGGCACCGTTGCCAAGGAGGTTAACAAGGTGAAAGAATGTGATCTACACTGATCTACAGATCAATCTCTCATATTAGGGAGGGAATTTGTTACCCTGCTCTAAGTCCTGAGCATAATGTTCTGTTTTCTTTTCTTTTTGATTGCCTTTTGTTTTGATGATTTCCTAGAAACCAATATCTCGTTTTGGGGGGGGGGGGGAATTGTTACCCTGCCCCAGATCTTGAGGCTTAGCTATTTTTTTGGTTTTTCATTTTGTTTTTTTTTTCGATGTTCAGATAGGGGCCACTCTCTCGTCTTGGGGAGGGAAAGAGTTTTCTCACACTGCTCTAGTTCCTGAGCTTTAGTTTTTTTTCTTTTTGCTGATTTATTGTTTTCAAATCATCCTTTCGTCCTGGGGAGGGAAAAGAGTTTTTCGCCCTACTCTATGTCTTGAGCTATGAATTTTTTAATGTTTTCTTTCCAATAAATGTATGAACAAGGGTTCGAATAAAAGGGGCAGAGGAGGACCCCAAAGGCAAGGAAAGAAGGATTTGGGGAGGAATACCTATATCTAGGAAATTATCACAAAAGCTGCATCAAAAGCCTCTTCACGAGCTACTGCTAGGGTGAAGGTTCGCACAAGATGCGAAGGACATTCTGTGGAACAACCTATACAACCTCCAGAGGTGGAAGTATCCCTTTCAACAGTTGCAAGAGAAGCAGGAAGTGAGGCATCAGAGAAAGCAAAGACACTCCCTCTGGTGTCAGACAAGGAGGAGGTGGCAAGCAGAGGGTCAAAAGAAGAAATCCACTCAAGGATTGAAGAAGGAAATCTTAGAGGATTTTCTTCACCTCGTGATTAGGGGAGTGTTGTTAAACTTTCACAACGACCAGTTGTTACTCAACAGGAACCTGTTGAAGTTCCAAGTGAGTATTGGAGGATATTTATGGCAACTGCAACATCTTCAATTGAATTCCCAATTGGGGAAATTACGGGTGATGCATCAATGAAGCCTATTCCACTGCCCACACTGCCAAACTTCCATGGGATTTCCATGAAGGACCCAGACACTTTCCTATTCAAGTTTGATATCATTTGTAGAGGGTATGACAATGTCAATGATGCTCAGAAGATGAAAATTTTTCCTGCTACATTAAAAGGGACAACATTGCAATGGTTTATGGGTCTAAGAGGAAAGGCCATTTCTACCTAGGATGACATGAAGAAGGCTTTCCTGGAAAAATTTCAGGATTATTGTAAATCCCGAGACATTAAGGAAGAAATTTTAAAAGTCATCTAGAAGGAGGATGAAAACATGCAGGACTGTGTGGAGTGTTTTAAGTATACTCTCCAGAGATCTAGCCATAGTGACCTAGATAAGGATATTTTGAAAATTATTTTTCTCTAGGCCCTAAGGGAAGAATCTTTGGAGCTGTTAAATATAGTAGGTAAAGGGGATATATCTTAGGAATACTTTGACACCATATGTGAACTTTGTATTCAATGTTCAGGGGGAGGTGCAAGGAATAAACAAGGAATCCAAACTTTCAAAACATCAAGAGGGGGAATCGCAAAAGCTGAAATTGGGAACCTACTAGATAATTTGAAAAATGATATACTAAGTACATTATCCTCCCAAATGGACATATTACAGGAAATGAAATAGATGGATTTGGAAAGAACTATGGCTATTTTCTGTCCATGGAGTAGAAAGAAACACCCATTGAAGGAGTGCCCACTAGAAACTATAGAGACATGTGATATTTGTGAATAGAGTCACTCCACCAGTGCATGTCCATCTGTTCTAGCACTAAAGGCAATATTTCAGGGGGTGAATGAAGAACCAGATCAACTATGCTTTATGGCATCTAAGAAACCATGGCAGCCACGATCATTAGGCTTAAATCTAGGTACGTCTCAAGATCCTTTTCAATATTATAAGATGAATCCTCAGTCAGTTCCTTTTTGGCCTCAATATTATCAATACCCACCTTGGCAGCCATGGTGTTCTCGACCTAATTCAAGGTCTTAATGGTCTCAAGGCTAGCGTAATCTTCTTCCCCCCGCTGCTCAATTTCCTCAACCTACACAACAGTAACAATTATAGTTGCGTTCCCTCCAATAATTATCCTCTTCAGCCTCAAATTCCTATTCAACCAAACCCAAATCCAAATAATAAGGGTGCTCAGCAAGCAGACACCCTCAACCTTCCTTTTTACAACATTTCTACCGCAGGTTTTAATGAGATAAATCTGTGATCTGGTTGGGTAGTAAATGCTCCTACATTGCCCGTTATTATTGAACATCTTGACAATGAGAATCCAGAATCTCAAGCAGTCAGGGATGAGACAACCCAACCATCTATGGAGCATTCACCTTCTCATTTGACTGTTACCTAGGCATGTCAAACCAATCCTTCTTATCCAGAATGATTAGCCTTGAGTAAACAGGTCCCTCAACCAGAATTTGATCTTTTAGGAGAATCACAGAATTTGTTTGTAAAAACCCCCCTTCTTTAGGTCATGAAAGATGTACCAATTTATGCTAAAAATATAAGAGAATATTGTTCTAAGAGACCTAGGAAGAAAACAAAATATCCTCTTACAATTCATGTTATGGGGAGATTATCTGAAATTATGTTGGGAAAGGCTATACCTATAAAATATGGGGATCTTGGGAACCCAATTCTAATAGTTTAGATTAACGTGGTAGATATTTCGAATGTACTGATAGACTTGGGCACTGTAATTATGTAATTACTTATGAAACCATGCTTACACTGGGACTGGGTGATCTTAAGCCAACACCTACAGTCTTAGAATTAGTTGACAGATCTACAATAAGACCAATAGGTAAATTGGAAGACACAATGATTTCAGTGGATTCTTGGCGCTATCCCATTGACCTCCTAGGCTTACATATGCAGTCCCCAGGTGGTGGTCATCCCCTTATTTTAGGACAGTTATGTCTTGCAACCGCTGACACCTATATCGAATGCCGATTAGGAAACATAAAAATTTCTAATGGGGAAAACATAAAAAACCTTATTCTCTATCCCCTTGCTGAACCAAGTTCACATGGATGGAATCGAAACTGAACAGTAGGAACTCTAGCCAGTCTTAGCATGGGGCAAGCCCTCTTCTTTAAGAATGAGACATAGGATGATACTATCAACACTTTTATTAGCAGCCCTCATGCTGTTGCAGATCCAACTCGATGGTTTTTGGAATCAATCATGAGCTGTGAAACATAGGAAACTTATGGATTGGAAACTGAAGGTGAAGATATTCCTGTAACAACACTTTCTGATAGAATGCCAGTGGAGATTGATCTAGGGAAGACATTGAGTATCAACCTGAATATTTCACCAGCCCATACTGAACAACTCCTAAAGCTCCTTCGAGAACAGAAAGAAGCTTTCGCCTGGGATTATACTGATATGAAAGGCATCCCAGCCGATCTATGTACTCATCATATCTACATTAAAGAAGATTGTCGACCCATGAGACAACCCCAAAGAAGGATGAACCCTACCTTGAAGAACATTGTTAAAAAGGAGCTCCATAAGTTATTAGATGCAGGATTTATCTACCCAATCTCGGATGACCAGTGGGTATCCCTGTTGGTCATCATTCCTAAAAGGAACGGTAAATGGCGGATTTGTGTAGACTATAGGGAGCTGAATAAGGCAACCTTGAGAGATCATTTTCCTCAACCATTTATTGACCAAGTCCTTGATACCCTGGATGGGAAGAAGTTTTTCTCTTTCTTGGATGGGTTTAACGAGTAAACCAAATTCAAATAGATCTTAAGGATCATGACAAGACTACCTTTACATGACCTTGAGGAACATTCTCTTATTGATTCCTTCTGTTTGGTATTTATAATGCACCTACTACCTTTCAAAGGGAAATACTGGGAATTTTTTCTGATTTACTAGATAATAGTGTTGAAATTTATATGGATGACTTCACATCATATGGGGGTCATTCAAAGAAGGGTTGGAAAATTTGGAAAAATTCCTTAAAAGGTGTAAACAAATGCATGTTTCTCTAAGTACAATAAAATGTCATATGATGAGAGAGGAGGGAGTAGTGCTGGGACATTTGCTTTCAGATGTTGGAATACAAGTTGATCTACCAAGGTAAGGTTAATTTTTCATTTTCCTGTTCCCAAGACACTGACTCAGGTACGTAGTTTTATTGATTGTACTAGTTACTATAGGTGTTTTATAGAAGATTTTTCCAAGATCACATTTCCACTTTTTCTGCTGTTAACTAAAGATGCATAATTTTTATGGATAGATGATTGTGAAGTAGCTTTTGAGAAGATCAAGTAACTAATCTGCCAAGCTCCAATCTTACGTGGTAATGGCTGTAGGAGAAGTTTTGGGACAACAAGAAGATAAGAATTCGTATGCAGTCTATTACATCAACAATAATTTAACGTTTATTGAGCTAAACTATATGGTAACAGAGAATGAGTTCCTGGTTGTCATCTATGTTGTTAATAAATTTCGACACTATATTACTAGGTATCCTACTTTTGTACACATTGATCATGTAGCAATTAGGTATTTGATGAACAAACCTATAACTTTTGGGCGTATAACAAGGTGGTTGTTATTACTTCAAGAATATTACATCACCATTATAGATAAACCAGGCAAGGATAATGTAGCTGCTGATTTTTTGTCTAGATTAAATGCTGATAATGAAGGAGAACCTATAGAAGATAGCTTTCCGATGAACATTTATTTGCAATTTATACTAATACCCCTTGGTATGCAGACATTGCTAACTATTTGGCTACAGGAAAGGTACCTCAACATTTGTCATACAAGGAACAACGAAGGATTATTTATCACAGTGCCCATTACTCATGGATAGCATGAAATTTCTTTTATACAGGGGGTGATCAATAGATCCATCATTGTGTAGCAAAAAGTGACATAGATGAGGTTTTGAAAACTGCTCATGATGGCCCTTGTGGGGTGAATTTTGAAGACAAACGAACTGGCCACAAGGTGTTACAGATGGGATATTATTTGCCCTCTATATTTAGTGATGCATAGAGTTAGGTTTGAAGATGTGATAGCTACCAACAGATGGGTTAGCTTGGTCGCTCAGATGAAATGCCATTACAGCCACAGGTAGTACTTGAGGCCTTTGAAAGATGGGCTATTTATTTTGTGGGTCAATTTAACCCACCTTCACATCTGAAAGTTCACATTTTAGTTTGCACAAATTATGTGATGAAGTGGGTAGAAGCCAAGGCTGTAGCAAAAGAAACAGAGCAAGTTGTCTTAGACTTTTTATTTGAATAAATATTTGCTAGATATGGTACTCCGAGAGAGATAATTTCAGATGGAAGAGAAAATTTCATGTCACACATGATAGCAAATCTTATGGAAAAATATGGGATCAAGCATAGGATAAGAACCCCATATCATCCTCAGGAGAGCATAAACAAAGTATTGGAAAACATTCTCACCAAGACCGTGGCAATTCACCGCCAGGATTGGGATGAAAAAATCCTTGAAGCTCTTTGGGTGTATAGAACAACATGGCAGAACATGACATGAGTCTCACCATTTGAACTTGTCTATGGTAAATCCCCATTGTTCCCAGTGGAATTTGAAATTGATACGCTTTGAACAAATCTGGAAGTAGGATTAAACCTCTCAGAAGCCCAAAAACACCGTCTGGATTAACTAAATGAACTGAATGAAATTCGTTTAATGGCTGTCTAGAGGACTACTTCCATACAACAATAGAGAGTTAAATGTCACGATAAATTTATTAAAAATAAGGTGTTTCATAGAGGGTATTGGGAATTACTGTATGATTCCAATTTTAAGGATTTTAAGGGAAAGCTTCAGTCACGATGGCTAGGCCCATATGAGGTTGATGCAGTATTTGACAATGGGATTGTCAGATTGGTTACAATCGATGATTCCCATGTTTCTTTTATTGTGAATGAACATCGACTTAGACTTTACCACCACCTCGCCTCTAGAGAAGCCAACATCAAACATCTCTCTAAAAAATATGGATTGAAGGTTGTTGGTGTAGAAGATACCTCCTCTGCCCCCTTGAACTATTATCTATCTATCTATCTATATATATATATATATATATATATATTATATATAATATATATATATATATTATATTATATATTTTATATATATATATATATATTATTTATATATATATAATATTATATATATATAATATAAAATTTAATGTTGTTACTACTCACTTGTTTGTCTTTTTGTAAGCTACTATTGAGGCACAATAATTGAGGAGCTGAAAATTTCTTGAGTAATTGGGACAGTCACTCCAGTGACACTGATCTTCTTGGAAAATTTTCTAAGTATCAAATGTTGTTACTCCTGGGGTGTTGTTACTTTGATGTTGCTATTACTCCCGAAATGTTTCGAAGTATCGGATGATGTTACTCCTGGGGTGCTATTACTCCTGGGATGTTATTACTCCTTGGATGTTGTTACTCCTTAGTTGTTGTTACTCCTTGGATGTTGTTACTCCTCAGATGTTGCTACTCCTTGGATGTTGTTACTCGGATGTTGTTACTCCTCGGATGCTATTACTCCTCGGATGTTGTTACTCCTCAGATGCGGTTACTCCTCGGTTGTTGTTACTCCTTGGTTGTTGTTACTCCACCGATGTTGTTACTCCTTGGTTGCTGTTACTCCACCGATGCTATTACTCCTTGGTTTCTGTTACTCCGCTGATGCTGTTACTCCACTGTCACTCTGCCAACTGTCACTTCTCTTAGGTAGGTTGCCAAGTATGTCTTCGTTGAATTTTACGGATTTAATTAAATATTCCATGGAAAATATATTGACATGCCATGGAAAACTATTTATAAGTTGGGGGGTGCCATCATAATTAAACGATAGCATAATTAAAATGCACTAATGATTATTTCATTACCATCATTAAACCTTGTGCGATGGTACACTCTACGATCTCCATCATTATTTCACATAATCATTGGCATGTGTTGTGATTTGAAACATGTAACTTCTCATTTAATGTAGAATAATTACCACACCATTCACCGCATTCACCATAATCCACCATGATTCTCTTTGTTTCTCGTGGAATCACCTACCATTTTACCATCGTTCCACCTCATTCATTTTTTTACCATGTTGTTACTGCAAGAAGTTGGTCGCTGTCACTGGTCCCAATGGTCTGTTGTGTCCAAAGTGCTGTTACAATTTCTACAGGATGGGCAGACTAGCTATGCGTCATGAACCCAAGGATACAACCTTGGTCCGCAACAATGCATAAGTATGGCAAGTCTTTGTAGAGGTAGGATGGGATATTTATTTCAACAGATTACAGGTGTTTGATGAGGGAATCATGGTAGAATTCACGATGAATTTGGCCGAGAATTTCTCGTAGGTTAGAGGATTATAAATTCCTGTCACAGAGGAGGCCATTGCAAAATTTAGTGGGTTGACACAGCAGGGACACAAGTGGTTTTGAAGGAAGGCTCTGCTGCACGAATTCTCAGAATTATTTTTGCAGGCTGGAGAAAATGTTGTTATGAAGAGAAGGGGTATGACCGTAAGTCCTTGCCACATCCATGGGGTGAGGTAGTAGGCTTTGTCATGAAATACATAACCTGCAAAGGGCGGTTCACCACCCTATTCAAATACCACTTCAATATTCTAGCCCATCTTAGATTTCCGCAGGCACATGTTCATTCTCTGAACATGCCTTTCTTCTTGATGAAGAGTCTTCAACTTATGGCGTAGTCGAGTCAACACTCATGCCAAGTGCTGGTAGTCCTCAAAAACCATGGACTTCTCTAAATGTTGGTCATTCATGCATTGACCCAATTGCAAGTACCTTGGGCACAATTCTTTGATATGACAGAGGAGGAAGTAGCAACTGTTATAACTACTAGAGAGGAAGAGCCCAAGGAATTAGAGGAGTAAGAACCAACATCTCCTGCTGGTACAACAAGAGATGAAGAATAGTTCGAGGAATTGGGAGAGGAAGAACTAGCATCTCCTACTAGTACAACAGGAGGAGAGGAAGAACCAGAGTGATTAGAGGAAGGACCAACATCCCCTGTTGGTACAGTAGGAGGAGAAGAAGAGCTCGAGGAAATGGAGAAAGAACAAGAGGAACTAGAATAGATGGAAGTGGAAGTGGAAGAAATAGTTGGTGACACAGTCAGGACTGTCACACAAGAACCAACCCCATCTGTGGAACTTATTAATTCAGAGATGGAAGTGGAAGAAATTGTGGAACCAATTATTGTAGACATGGAAGTGGAAGAAATAGTTGGTGACACATTGGAGGCTGTCACACAAGAACCAACCTCGTCTATGGATCATATTAATGAGGAAATGGAAGCGGAGGAAATAGTCGGTGATACAGTTGAGGCTACCACACAAGAAATAGCCTCACATGTGGAACCTATCGATGAAGATATGAAGATAATGGATGGAGTTGATGTTGTTCTCCAGGAATCAACTTTCATTAATGAAGCACAAGGAGAAGAAGTTCTGGTCAAAGAGCTGGCAAGTGATGCTATTACACCAAGACCAACATCACTTGCTCAAACATATGTGGATGTTGAAATGAGTAGGGGTGCCACACAAGAACCACCACCAAATCAATTAGGGCAGGATAATGTGGAAGAGAAAAACCTCGAGGTTGACAATGTTCCACAGGAACTAGTGTCGACCATAGGACAAGAGGCACCACATGAAGAAGGCTTAGCCCAATTGAGGAATGAAGGTGAGGAGGAAAAAGAATTAGAGTTAGCAGATGGGACTGATGTACACCAGGTGGAGGACATTCCCCACTTCCTGTTTCATGCCACAATGCCAAGAGGAGTGAGGAAGCTCCATTCCCCCCATGATTTAATAGAATAAATTGTTGTTCCTCCCATATTGAAGTACGTCGGCCTGAAGGAGGGCACAACCATTGTTGGCTCATTACGTGTAGATTCCCAGCAAAGGCTTCCTGAAGAACATGCTCAGAAATAAATTTTTACAGCAGGATATGAGTAGAGGGTGATCGATGAAGGCACTGTCTAGGTGATAGATGTCCTTGAATTGAGACAAGTCCTAAGGATAGAAAACCAAGTAAGGAATTGACGAGCCTCATAAATGGGTAATTATATTGGCTCATTTTACCTCCTAACCTAGTCAAATCAACCATTCTCTGATCTTACTGTATGATTTTCTGAATATATTTATGATTATAGAGTGGGTTGAGTTAGTTATTGTGCCATGTGGTCTAACATGTATTTAATGCAAATTATTGATGTGTTCCGAGGTCAAAGTCAAGGATCCAATGGACAAATGGAAGAAATAACTCCAAGTAGACAAAGGAGAGGAATTATAGGAGGGAATCCCCCTCATTTATTACTCTTCACTTCTAATTCCCCTTCATTCAGCTTGGAGTACAAGCAGTCGAATCATGCAGCCGAGCAAGTCGAGGACGACTGATGATTATATCAAGTTTTGGGAGCCAAGCCTCCTTGATTTTAGGGAAGTTGTTGGTAGCTTCATTTGCATAAGTAGATAGGTCTAGTGCCTCATTAGTGTTGGATATTTGTTGGATTTTTGCTTATGTAAACTCTGCTCCAACTTCGAGCTTATTATTTTGTGATAGTTTCATGTAATCTTGCTATTGTTTTGATAATAAAGATGGGATTCTTTTTGAGCTAGCACTAAGTTACCTCAGAGGGCTAAATATCTTGGGTTAGGTCCCAATCCAAGCAGCCAAGCTCCTCTTTACTTGTATTTGTATGTTTATTTCAGTTTGTAGATTAGGTTGCTGTTAGATGTATTTATTTTATGGTTAAGAATAGGTTGCTTTTGATGATTCAGTAGTTTGCTTCCATTTTTGCTTTCTGTAGCAGGTTAAATAGTGATCAACAAAGATTCAAAAGACTAGCAACAATGCCTTGGCTTCTCTTACTCCCTTTGGGACCATGATTGAGGCAAAGACCCTCTTTCTACCCCAAAAACATAGATTTTCCTCCTTCAAAGGACTTCTAGTGTTAGCAGCCTTTTAGTAGGTTAATAGTCCAGTTTTTCTTTGCTTTAAATATTCTTAATCATGCTCACTTCTTGATTTTCAATAGTCTTCTTTCATGCTTTCCTTTCCTACAACATTTCTCAACATTTCCTTTCATAGATCATAGCTTAGATCATTTTTGTGAAAAACTCTGTTTTTCCTAAATGCATTCATTTCAATTGTTGTTTGATTTCCTTGGTTGAATCTCAGTTTCTATGTAGCAGATCTCCTCTAGAAATAGGCTAGCTTATCATCAAACACACCCTCCATCTGATCCATGCCCTATAGGTCTCCCAAATATCACCTCAATTCTACCCTAGTTTCCTGCATTTTTACATATAACTTCTTCCTCTTTCCTTGAGCAAACCCAATCATCTTTTTCTCTCTTGGTGATTCATGGTATACCTTAGGTGCCCTAACACCTCATTTCAACCTCCATCCACCTTTATTACCCACTCTCACACCCTCAAAACAATGAAAAATGCTCTCGACCTCCTCCTATAGGCCTCGTGTAGATTCCCTGTTTTCCTCTGTAGATTTCTTGTATCCTCTAGATTTTCTTGTAGGCTTTCTTTTGAAGGCCGAGTGTGGGAAAAGCCTCCAGAAGGCCACTTGAGACCTCCAAGGACCCATCCACACCATCCTACATCCTCTCAAGTCCCAAAACCACCCTTTAACACCACATATTCGCTACCACACTCACACACAATAAATTACATGCATGTCAAATTCACATAAAAATACGTAAAAATCCAAAAATATGTCTTTTGTTTATTTACTTCCAGAAATATCATAGTTAGATTTTGTTTACTTCCTTGAATAGGTAATGGCATTCCTTTCATTGTTTTCATAGCGCTTTCTACAAAAGTAGAATTAGTTGGTTAATTAGGGTTCACTAGGTTTTCTTTACATTTCAGTCTTTCTCCTTTATACAGTTAGAATAGCATCTATCTTTCTTTCCTTTCATCACATATAGAGCTTCTTCTAGAATCCATAGAAGTTGGCTCGAGCTCCTAGTGATCTTGCGTTGGATAACCAAGTGACAACCTCCAGTGAGAACTAGTACTTGTGCATACAACATCAATGCTTCCAAGTTTGTTACGAACTACCGAGTTGATAAGAGCAAAGTAGGCAGCCCAAGAGCTGCAGTATTATTGCTAAAATACTGGTGCTCACCACTTTTTGGCGTCCTTGCCAGGGAAGCGTCAAAGTATTCTATGATTACTACTTTCTTCTATTTTCTATTGCAACATTATGCTAATAGTGTATTTCAGCAAAAGTAGACTAGTCTTTTCTTTTCCTTCGGTTCTGCATTTCCTTGCTTTCCTCTTCAATTCTGCAAATTTCATTTCAGCAAGTTCATTTCAGTTAGTTGCAATTTGTTTTGTTCAATCACAATTTCATTTTTTGTAGGTATTGTTAGTGTGGGGAAAAAGAAACAAAAACCAACCAAATTTTTTTTCCTTTCATGCCTCATTGGAATAGAGATAACTCAGGGAAATTTTTTCCCAACACCCCCACTACTTCACACAGTGAGCCTTCTTTCTTCTTCGGTGGCTGCGATCAAGAAGAATCCTTAGGCGAACAACAAGACATATTTGAAGAACCTATAGGGGAAGAAGAAGAAGAAAACATTCCTTTGCAGCCAATGGTTGAAAACAGAAATGCTAGGGGGAATGAAGAGAGAATAAAGGGTACCTTTCCCATTTGGGAGACCAATGGGGACACCGAAATGAACAATATAAGCGCTTCCGCCCTACCTCATTTCCATGGTCTGACTACAAAAGATCCTAATGCCCTTTTGTTTGAGTTTGCTGTCATCTATCGAACCTATGACTATGCAGAAGATGAGCAAAAGTTGAAATTGTTCCCTTCTACTCTCAAGGATGTAGCACTACGTTGGTTCGTGGGATTACCTGGCAATAGCATCACAACTTGGGCTCATATGCAAGAAGCCTTTAACAACAAGTATCGAGACTATTGTAGGTCAAAATATACTAAAGAAAATTTTTTCCGAATGACCATAGGAAGTGATGAGTCCCTAGAAGACTATGAAGAGAGGTTCTAGCTCAGTTACAAAAGGACTGGGTGTACACTTGACCCTGAGTCTCTGAAGCTGGTCCTGCTCAGGGGAATTCAGGAAGATCTTTTAGGCACCCTCCATCTACTGGCCAGGGGAGACATCTACCAACTACCCTATGTTGGCTTATATGTGCCTGACCCAGGTTCGGAAGAGTTATTTAGCTAAACAAATCCTGCAACTATCGACACTTTTGGATCCAACCCGTGGAGCGCGAACTGAGGTCTCACCCGAGGTAGCAGGGGAGGGTGTTGAACCAAGTTTCCTCACCCTAGGGATGTCTTGGTGTGGTCTGGAGGTTTTGCGCATTGATTTACAGCTCCGCGTTGCTCGGTATTTGCACTGATCCAGATTGATTATATATTTCTTATTAGTGTGCTATTCTATTGGAGGATGCAGTTACAAATCAATAGGATCTTTAAGCAAACATTTAACCAACACAACTGATTCATTTATTAAAATGAACCTAGATTTACATTCATTCATATAATAAGTAGATTAAATGAAACATGTATTATGAAGGTTAGATTCGCGACACCTCAGAAGGAACATAGAATTTCAGAAGAAACTTATATTTCTTTTCACTTATCCTCAATACATTTAGATTCTCCCTGCGCACTCAGCTGCAGGGGTCCACGCAGACAATTGTGGACTTTCCAGGCCTCTGCACACATAGCTGCAGAGCCTCTAACTACTACCCCAACCCTCGACGTGGACTTACAGATGCTTTTTAGATTATCTTCTTCAAAAACTCATTAGATTCCATATTCCAGATTTTCTATCCAAACTTCTCTGTCTTTACCCATAGAGCCTCACTCTATTTATACGCTTCCTTGGCCTGCAATCCTTGCACGGGTCAACTCTATTTACATTTCTTTACATTATTTTTGGGTGGACTACCCTTTGACTTGACCTATTATAATTCACGCTCTGCGCTTTCAGTAGATTCTTTACCCTACTCAAAATGTCCGGCTTCACGCCCCCTAACCGTTGCACGGGACTTCCGCTACCCAACAGTCCCCCAACTAAATCATCGTGACTCGTCTTCAGTCATTTGGCTAGTGTGGCGATCTTCTCATGGAGGTCGCTTAACAACTTCTGCACAACATGTGTTTCGTTAAAAAATTTCGTGGCGATTTATTGTACCTGTTTTGCTCGAGTCGCTGATGCATCCGTGTCAGTTCGATTTGCCTGCTCGGAATTGCATACTGCCTGCATATGTGCTAAATTTCCCTCAATCGTTGTAGAGATGGCAAATGCTTCATCGAGCCAAGGCTGAATGCGTTCTTTAAGCTCTGCCTCTTGTTTCTGTGTAATGTCAATTTGGGCTTTGAGAGCTTGGGCCTCCTGCATTTTGGTCGGCTGCTGTGTGAGAGCGACCATTTGTGCATATTCGCGAGTTGTATCATAGGCCTATTGCAGTGTGCGTGCCTCAGCTTCTACAGGCTGTATGTTGGGGTCCTCCTGGAGAGATGTAAATATACCAATAGACTGATCTAAGAGCCCCGAATATTCACAGACAACGCACCTCATTGTCTCCATGCCTACTTGAATTTCTGCATGGCATTTTTCACGATCCGCCAATGATTGTTGCGTCTGGAGTCTGAGCTCTGCTATTTGTTGAGTAAGCTCGCCTTGTGCTTTTGCGATCGCCTCTTGGTCCGTGCAAGATCATGCGACCATGTACTGAACCTTAGTAATGGTTAGAAGGTCCACGGGGATAGCTAACGCTAGAACCATGCTGCATGCTTCCGTCACGGCTTGTTCAACGTCCGGATAATGTTTGAACAAGGCAGCATGTTGAAGATTTACCTGTTCTAACTTGGCTTTTTGCTCCATTAAAGTGTGAAGGGCATGAATTTCCCTAGCCTAGAGTTCATTAGTGAGTCCATCTTGGAGCTGGTAGAGTAACCCACCGGGTAGGGAAGCCAAATCTAACTTCCAAGTATGGTCATCACTAGTGTCTTTGACTAGGATATCATTGGCTGGCAATGGAATAGTGTTCGGTGTGGGCACATGAACCATTTGCTTGGCTGCGGTTGTATTGTTGATGAGGTGGACCCTGCCCAGAGAGCGCACCTGTATTGCCTCCAATTGCATCGTGATCTCCCCCAACACAATTGTTTGCTCTGTAATTAGAGCGGGCAAGCCATCGGTAGTGGGAGGACTCGTTGTGAATTCTTTTTCCAAAGCCTTCGCTATTTTGGACTATTTCTGGGCAGTTGGTGAGTCTTGTGTGCATGACCGCTTGACCTGGTCCACATGGTCCTGTGTCTCTATTTCTTGGTCTGACTCTAATACCTACTTTTCCATGATCTCTTTTGCTGACGGGCTGTCCGAGTGGCAGTATTCCAGAGCAGGCCGAATTGTCTTATGTGCAGAGGGGCTACACTGTTGGGAGTGTCGCAGTGTGACATTTTGCTGAATCCGTTTTCACACATCGCTCTTTGGCCTCCTGACCAACCTAGAGTGTGTTGTCAACGCGAGGCTTGTAGCTACCTAGCTTCCTTTGAGCTCTCTTCCATCGCTTGCTCCAGACCCATCTAGTCCGCAGTATCTGCAACTTCCAAGAGATTTGTGTCACTAGACGACTGCAATGTATGCTGCCCCTTGAGTCCTTGCGGTCCCTGTCATTGGCTTCTGGTGACTAAAGTCGCTTCATGCTGCTTCCCTTAGTTGATCTGGCCACTTGTGCCTATGCCTGTCCGTGACCTCCACGCTTTTTCCCTTACTTTGTTACGATTGCCCATTTTGTTGAAGCCATGGTCGTTCGAGGTGTTACCATAGATATTGGCGGTGCACCTGGTTTCAATTTCACCGAGGCAACTAGTTCTTCGGCTTCCTCTGCGGGCTTCTTTATAGCTCCTATGACGACCATCTTGTTACAATTTAATGTGGCTACTCCATGTAGTCGGTTCTGTCATCGTTCAACCTCTTCATCTGAATACGACGTGTAAGAGCTATCATGGTCCCATGAGACTCGATCATCCACTGTTGGATTCACCCTGTCTTGATCTCACGATGTGAGCTGATAGATATAGTCTAGTTCCCCATCATCACTGCCATCGTCATGCACATGTTAAGTATAACGTGCTCCTTCAACGTGATCTAATGGAATCACTACTCGGAGACAATTCTTTTCAAAGATCATTTTCTGTTTCTTGAGATTGATTATTCCATTCATGTCTATTGCCCAATCTATTCCTAGCAGTGCTAGATATGGGTTACTGTCATCCACCATTTCAATGAATTCAAAATCAATTTATGTGCTGACGCCATCGATGTCCACGGTAACCCCTTGCAGGCTTCCCATAGGCAGAATCTTTTACTGGTTGGTCATCTGTAATTGGATTAGGGACCATTGCAGCTTAGGCCTGCCCATGCAGTCGCCAGTCTGTCTTGGTAGGACATTTGCGTCGCACTCCAGATCTAAAATGACTTGGTCCATCTCATAGTCACCAATCTGGATGGTCAGTCGCATCTCCCGCCCGGTACGCAAAACATGTTTGCTCAATTTGTGGATCAAGCGCTATTTGTCTGCCCCAACACATCTAGTTATTAACTCTTGTAACCATTTCACTACATTAGCATCCCTTAGAAGCTTCATACAGGATTCTAAGAAGGTATTTATCAAAGACCTATCCTGTTCCAATTTCGATTGCCCCTTACTACCTGAAGTCGATGCTTCTACAAAATTTTTCTTAGCCTCCAAAAAGTTTTCCTTTGCTTGTGCCAAATCAAATTTTGGTTGTTTTGTGAGAGCCTTATGAACCCATCTATCCTCTTCCAGCTTCTTCCCCTTATCTTCCCCTGTAGCTGCGCCACTTCTAAGCATCATATTTATGTTGGGATCTTTGGTGCATGGTTCAGCCTTCATCATTTGGATGTTCTGAGTGGGGCTAGTTGGGAGCACTCCTTTTTCCCGTAATTGAGCAATTAGATTTGGGCAGTTGAGTGCATCGTGATCAAACTAGTAGCATGATAGACAATAGGCTTTGGTTGGATTCGAACAATCCCGAGCGTAATGCCTTGGCCCTCTATAGTTATAGCATATTAGTTGTCCCTGTCCTCATCTAGGTCCCATTCTGCCATGACCCCGTTTACATACTGGGAATCCCCCACACGCAAATGGTGCATCCAGGTCCTTCCAACACGTCTCTATTTACATCCTATACGTAGGTGGTCGATCCATCAACATGCGGAAATCCCTTTCTTTGTGACCCATCATTCTGCAGAAGTTACAAAATAAGTGTTGAGGAGGTTGTCGTAAGCTTGGCAATAGGTGGTAGTTGTCCATGGTGTGCTTTCCTCCTACCTGGAAAATCGCACAATAGAGCGCAGGCACAACATTCGGCCTTGTTTGTACCTCCACTTTTAATGGCATCAGGCCTCCTCCTGCCAAATAGTTCATGAAGACAGGGCAATGGTCCTTGTCTTGCGCTTGGCACTTACATTTAATACAACCTACCTTCGGGCATACCTCTGATCAGGACACTCTTCCTTGCTTCAAGCTTTACACTTCCAGGCTCAAGTTTTGAAGTTGCACATGGATTTTTTGAACTCCCAACCCTAGGTCCGATATTGGCGTCATGTGTAACCTCATTGCTCTTTCTAGTGCCTCGGCTTGGGTTGAGATCTTATGTTGTGACAAAGTCACCCTTAGATGGGGTTTCAATGATGCCACAAACCATGGGCAATGTTTCCTGTCTATCAAAGTCATGTTAGCTCCGCGAATAGTACTCTTTAACCTTTGGTCTAGATCCCACAGAGTTTCACTAGGCAACATTGCTATCTCCTTGAACCTAATGACCCACTTGGCTTCAGACTTTAGTTGGCCAAAATCTTTATTAAACGCATCCTGGATCACTGCTATTCCCTCATTCGGATGGTCGATTGAGTATTTTATGTACCAGGTTAGCGTGCGGTCCTATAGTGCACTGACCAGCATGGCCTTTTTAATTTTTTCATCTGTTATGCCTTGCACACCCCATACATATTTTATCGCAAGCCAGAACCAACTCGGCTCTTCATTCCCTACACCTTGAAATGTCAGTAACTTGACTACGGTCTCCATCCCAGCTTTCGGGGGTGGAAGCGGTGTTGGTGTGGATGGACTTGACATGGGTGAAGTGGGTGGCAGTGTAGACAGAGGTGGTATCAGTGGGAAGCATTCTTTAATCAATCAAACCACACTTCTTGGCGAGAACCTAGCGAGATCCTTCTTGCTCTCCCATGAGATAGAAATCAAAGGGTTGTTCTCTACTCTTCTTATTCTTCGATAACCCCTTTTGCTCCGCGTTACTCCAGTCATCAATATATGCATAGAATCTTTTTTTTGCACAACAACATCTTAATCCAAGTATTCAGTGATTTGATGTACCTACCCGTCCGTCCTTGGAGAAATTTCCTTTTTGCTTCACTATAACTTACGGTTGTATCTATCGCAAATTCCATGATAAATTCCCCTATGATCCGATCTAACCAGTGGTCTACCGTGCGTACAAGTCTATCTTCGGTGGCTTCCAGCCTGCGCACCAGTTCTAGAATCCACACTATCTACTGGTCTAATCTGCACCTCCCCATGCTATCAGCCAACTTCCTGATCCATTCGTATGATTATAGTGGAAATGTTACGAAGAAGATCTTGTGTATATCCGAGAATATATAGCAATCCAAACATTGTTCCTTCGTTATCTGTGAGTTTCTGTTTTCCTGAACCGTGAACTTGTGAAGCTTCAGATCCCACCGATATTCAAGCTCTTTATTCATAGGATTCTAGTGTTTCCATATTAGACACCCCTTAGGTAGATCTCGGTCCTGGCAACGAAACCATTTGTTGGCTTATATGGGCCTAACCCAGGTTCGGAAGAGTTATTTAGCCAAACAAATCCCGTAGCTATTGTCCCTTTTGGAAATAGCCCGCGGAGCACGGACTGAGGTCTCACCTGAGGTAGCAGGGGAGGGTTCTGGAACCATGTTTCTGCACCCTAGGGATGTCTCGATGTGGTTTGCAGGTTTCATGCACTGGTTTACAGCTCCGTGCTGCTCGGTATTTGCACTAATCCAGATTGATTATATCTTTCTTATTAGTGCGCTATTCTATTGGAGGGTGTAATTACAATTCAACAAGATATTTAAACAAACATTTAACCAACACAACTGGTTCATGCATTAAAATGAACCCAAATTTACATTCATTCATATAATAAGTAGATTAAATTAAACAGATATTATGAAGGTCAGATTCGTGACAACTCAGAAGGAACACAAAATTTCAAAAGAAACTTATCTTTATTTTCACTTATCCTCAATACATTCAGATCCGCCTTGCGCACTCAGCTGCAGGGGTCCGTGCACATAGCTGCGAACTTTCCAGGCCTCTACTCACACAGCTACAGAGCCTCTACCTACTACCCCAACCCTCGATGCAGACTTACAGATGCTTTTCAGACTATCTTCTTCAAAAACTCATTACATTCCATATTCTATATTTTCTATCCAAACTTCTATGTCTCTACCCGTAGAGCCTTGCTCTATTTATAGCCTTCCTTGGCTCATGATCCCTGTGTGAGCCGACTCTATTTACATTTCTTTACATTATTTTTGAGTAGACTACCCTTTGAATCGACCTATTATAATTCGCGCTTCATGCTTTCAGCGGAGTCTTTACCCTAACTGTACCCAAAATGTCCGGCTTCGTGCCCCCTAACCATTATGCGGGGCTTTCGCTACCCAACACCCTATGAGGACATAAGGACTGTTTTTAGAAACCATTATAGGGTAGTGAGAAAGAAAGGGAGGGGGAGTCAACCCATAACCAATACCTCTTCCTCCAACTCATCCATTATAGGAGAAATTGGAAACATGCTGGAAGACTTCAAGAGTGAGATGCTGCAGACTCTTGCCATGCAAATGGAAACCTTACGTATCAAAAGAAAACAAGAGGAAGCAGAGAGGGCTTTGGCCATTTTTTGCCCTAGATGCACCAGGAGGCATCCTAGGAATGAATGCCCATTGAACTCCATAGAAGTTTGTTCAGTCTGTGAAGAAAATTATTCTATAGATAAGCGCCCTTCCTTGACTGGACCTAAAGCTATATATCAAGGGGCTAAGGGAGTCACTAAGCAACTCTATTACATTAAACCAAAGAAGGTTGCATGGACCTAGACCATACTAGCAGGGGATGCAAGGGACAACTCTGGCACACTACAACCCCAACCAAGTGCCCTCGATACCTTCTTGGGGTACCCTTGCTCATCTTTCTTGGTCCACACCACCTCCTTGGTCCTTCACATCTCAAAATCATGCCCAACTAGCCACCCATTCATTTCAATTTTATACTCAGCCGCAACCACAGTGGAATGCATCTCATCAGGGGTGGAGGCCCCAATACAACTCTCTTCCCGCTCTTATGCCTCCACCACCTCCCCAACCACAACCTTTACCTTCTGCTCCACCAAGGAAACCCCAAATGCTTGCCCAACCAAATCCGAACCTGAACAATAGACAGGCTCAACAAGTGTATATTGGGGAACCATCATGCCCAAATTATGTTGTGGAGATTCAAGAAATTAACTTGAGATCTAGGAAAGTCCTCCTAGATAGCCAACCTCCACCTAGGGAGGTTTAGGAAGATAAAGAGGAAAGTGAACCTAAAGAAAATCCACCTTTTTTTGAGAGACTATCCACGATAATCTAGGCTACCCCAGAAGAGACTGAACTCCTGGGAGAATTGAAACATTTATGTGTGAAGATACCACTTCTCTAAGCCATAAAAGATGTTCCTATCTACAATAGGTTGATCAAGGAGAAGTTCTTTAGGCATCCAGGAAGGCGTAAGAGAGATGCCCCAACCATCAATGTCATAGGACAACTGTCTGACCTGATGTTGGGGCAGGTAATCTTTCCAAAATATTTGGACCCTGGAAGCCCAGTCGTTGATGTCCACATCAATGGCATAATGATCCCGAATACCTTGATTGATCTGGAAGTTGCCATTAATGTGATGAAAAAGGACAAAATGTTCAAAATTAACCTCCAGGGCTCCTTGAGGAAGACCACGACAGTGGTACAGCTAGCAAAATGCTCCACCGTGACCCCTGAGGGGATTGTGGAAGATGTGATGGTCTCCATTTATTCTTGGGAGTACCTTGCTGATTTCTTAGTTCTCCAGCCAAAGGAAAAGCTCACTTGGTATCCTCTCCATCTGGGAAGACCCTGGTTGGCTACAACCAATGCCTACATGAGCTGTCGAGCTGGAAACATGACCATAAAGAACGTGCACATGTCCAAGCATTTAATCCTATATCCTCCAGCCCAAACCTTGCTAGAACCTGATCTACCTCTCTGGTTGGAGGAGGAAGATGAGGATGAAGTTTATTCTACACCACTTTGTACATTAGAAGTCGCCATGGGGGGAAAACCGTAAGATGAGGATGATATGGTTGAAAATTTGATTCAGAATCCACCTCCCAGTGTATTGCCATTAGAATAAATAGTAAGAGAAACCCAACATAACCCCTCAACTGATCTTTGTGTGTCCGATCCTACTTCTACCTGTGTCAAAAATATAGAGTTCGGCCAAAAAAGAACATTGAAAACCAATCCATCCCTATCTACTTCCCAGGAGAAGGAACTATGCAGCCTACTGAGAAAACATCTAGATGCCTTTGCCTAGAGTATAAGGAGATGAAGGGAGTGCACCCTTCAGTATGTTCTCATCATAAATACATCAAGGAAGATTGCAAGCCAGTCAGGCAGCCTCAAAGGAGGATTAATCCAACACTTAAAGATATTGTTAAGGAAGAACTGCAGAAATTGCTTCATGCAGGATTCATCTATCCCATCTCTGATAGTGAATGGGTCTCTCCTTTGGTGCTAGTGTCAAAGAAAAATGGTAAGTGGAGAATTTGTGTCGACTATCAGGAATTGAACAAAGCCACTAAAAAAGACCATTTTCCTTTACATTTCATAGATCAAGTGTTAGACGGTTTGGTAGGGAAAAAGTTTTTCTCCTTCCTAGATGGGTTTAGTGGGTACAATCAGATTTAGATCAGCTCGGAAGACCAAGATAAGACCAACTTCACTTGTCCTTGGGTTACCTTTGCATACTGGGTCCTTCCTTTTGATTTGTGCAATGCTCCAACCACTTTCCAAAGAGTGGTATTGAGTATATTTTCTGAATTATTTCATGATGCAATAGAGATATACATGGATGACTTTACTCCTTATGGTTCCAACTATCAGGAAGCTTTATATAACCTAGGAAAAGTTCTAGACAAGTGTATTGAGATGAACCTATCCCTCAGTCTGGAAAAATGTGAATTTTTGATGACTGAAGGGACAGTGTTAGGTCATGCAATATCTTAGCAAGGACTATAGGTGGACCCCAACAAAATTGCCATCATCCAAAGGATCCCACCTCAAAAGGTGAGAGATGTCAAAAGTTTCCTAGGCTTAGCTGGGTATTACAGGAGATTCATTAAAGATTTCAACAAGCTAGCCTCTCCTTTGTTTGGCCTCTTAGGCAAAGATGTTGAGTTCATATGATCAAAAAATTGTCAAGAAGCCCTAGATACCTTGAAAAGCAAGTTAGTGACTGCCCCAATTCTCAGAGGCCTAAACTAGGCCCTACCTTTCCACATTCACATAGATTCCTCGAACAAAGCAATAGGAGCAACCTTAGGACAAATTGATGAAAATCTACCTTATGCCATATACTTTATAAGCAAAAACTTGTCAAAGGCAGAGTTAAACTATATAATGACCGAGAAGGAACTCCTAGCTGTCGTGCATTCCTTAAACATATTCAGATATTATATCATAGGCTATTAAATATTTGTGCACATTGATCATGTTGCAGTTAGATATTTAATGAACAAACCAAATGTAAATGCTTGCATTATTAAATGGTTGATTTTACTACAATAGTTTGATTTGACCATTATTAATAAGCATGGTAAAGAAATTGTTGTTGCTGACTTTTTGTTTAGGGTAAATTTCCCTATAGGTGAAGAAGGAATGGTGGATGACCAAATGCCAGACGAACATCTATTTGCTATCTTAGTACTCTCTCCATGGTTTGTTGATATAGCAAACTACTTCTTTTTAGCACAGTTCCCACCACACCTGTCCTCAAAAGAGAAGAGAAAGATAGTAAGGAAAAGTGACCCTTTCACCTAGATTGGGGGAAACCTCTTCAAACTTGGCCCAGATTAGATCTTGAGAAGATGTGTTAGGGAGGAGGAAGTCTTTGACATCCTCCTGACCTATTATGATGGGTCTTGTGGAGGTCATTTTGTAGCAAAAAGAACTACCTTCAAGATACTGCAAGCAGGCTACTACTGGCCCACTCTTCATCAGGATGTGAGGAGATATACAAGCTAGTGTGATCAGTGTCAGAGGATGGGGAAACCTACTCCAAAGGATGACATGCCCATGCAACCTCAAATGACCTTTGAGCCATTTGAGAAGTGGGGCATGGACTTTGTGGGTCCTACCAGCCCTCCTTCAAAGCAGAAACAATACATCATTGTGTGCACCGTTTACCTGACAAAGTGGGCAGAGACAAAAGAAATCAAAGCAACGACATAGGAAAAAGTAGGTTTTTGAGAGAAAACATATTCTACAAGTTCAGGTATCCAAGAGAGTTGGTCACAGATCATGACTGTCAGTTCACTTCCAATTTGATTGAAGACATGCTCACACATCATAAAATCAAGCACATGACTTCCACCCCTTACCATCGATAAGCCAATGGGCAGGTGGAGGTCACTAACAGAGCAACAATAGAAAAGACTGGGTGAACAAATTAGTTGAGGCCACTTGGGCCTACAACACAACATGGAAGACCACCATAGGGTTCAAACCATATGAACTGGTCTATGGGAAGAAGGCCTTGCTGTCAATAGAATTTGAGTTCAATACACTAAGGATGGCAACTCAACTGGACCTAGACCTTAGCCATGCACAAAAGGAGAGATTACTTTAGCTCAATGGATTGGATGAATAGAAATTACAATCCCTTCTCCATACAAAGGTGGTTCGGCTTCACAAAAAGATATGGCATGACAAAAATATCAAGGAGAAGCAATTCCAAGAGGGAGATTGGGCACTACTCTATGATTCAACATACAAAGATTTCAAAGGCAATTTGAGGACAAGATGGTTGGGACCCTACACAGTGGAGAAATGCAATGACAATGGTTCAGTTCTGATCAAAACCATTGATGATGAAGCCATCCCCATGCTTGTCAATGGACATCAGTTGAAAGTTTACAAGAAACCCCTCTCCAAGTGAGAATTTATTGAAGATTTGAATAAAATAGTGATGGTAGTGGAGCATGTCTCAGCGTCCACTTCATCCACTGAAAAAAAGAAATCAAAAAATAATAAGGACTTAAGTGGAAACCTCCATGAGGTGCTTGAATCCCATCATTGGGTTGAAAACCTCTTCTGAGGCGGCCTAGTGATGACAAAAAAAAGAAGAGAAAAATAAGATCCCTGGGTGAAAACCTCCCTTGGAGGCACCCAAGGTAGGAAATTAGGGTGAAAACCTCTCTGAGGCACCCTGTTGTTTTCAAAAAAAAAAAAGAGAGAAAAGAGAAAAAGGAGAAAGAAAATGATTTTTGTTGCATTGTAGATTTGCAAGAGGACTACAGGGAGCAGAGGAAGGTGCCAAGCGGACCCTGACATTAATACCAGCACCCATATCATCTTCTCCACACCTTCCTCCATCATTTTTGGCATTTCTTTCACTCCACTGTGCTTCTTTTTCAAAAACTGTGTTTTGTACAAGAGGCTCTATGTTTTCTATAGGGGTTCCTGTAGGAATTACAGAGAGCCAAAAGTGGCTACAGAAGGTAGTTTGAGGGAGAAAGAAGCTTCATGAAGAACCTATAATTACTCCTACAATCTTAAAACCTCCTTGCCATCATCTCCAAACCTGCATCACACCTGAAGCACCATTTTTCTTCATGCACAAGAAAAACACAGAAAAACAGTTTTTCAGTTTTTTAGAAAAAAAACAAAAATAAGAGGAAAAAGCACTATCAACCTCACTTGAAGACTACCTACTACCTCTCCATCTATATCTATACCTATGTCATCATCCTTAAGCTCTAGGCATAGGAAGAAGCTAAAGTTTCAAGGGGAGAAGTAGCTACAGGAGCTCATGTAGGAATTCCTATAGCAGTTGATCCCATCAAAACCCAACACCAGCAACAGGAGAATACACACATGAAGGTTGAGAAGGCACCTGAAGCTTAGACCCAACCAAAGAATTACCTGCACAAGACACAATCACACATCAGCAAGTATACAACATGCATCAAAAGAAATAAAGGCATGCAGTAGAGAGAGAGAGAGCCACAAGCACCTCAAAACAAATACATTCATATCACAGGTAAGTAACTAAATCGCTCATCTGTTTGCATTTGTGTAATTAGAAGTCATGCAAAAGCAATGAGATGGTTGAGGTTGAACTAAGGAAAGGTGGCCAATTAACTTGGCCAACTTCATCTAGTTGACTCCACTCATCCGAGATGTCACCCACATGTGCGCACAGTCAACTCCAACACAAGATGCTAATGATAGGTAGTGGAGGAAGTGTGAACTCCGATGTAATGATGGGAGATGATTATGAGGAGAAGCCATGATGACCAAGAAGGTGGGGACCAATGGTCCGAATATGGCCAATGTATACCTTGCCAGCTCACCCGTCATCACCGGAAATATCCATAAAGGGTAATAAGTACTCCTGCCTGAGCATTCTCGCCACCTTTTCCTTCATTATCTCCTCGTAACTTAGCTACAATAGTCTCCTTGTGCCCCCACAACCTCGTAACCATCGTCTTCCATCGATCTCTCCCATATTCTTGCTCTCGACATTTTCTACAGGAGCACTTATACGTTCTAAAGGAGCACCCACAACTTCTACAAGAGCACCCACAAGAATTCTACAAGAGGGACAATAGGCTTCTACAAGAGGGGCAGTGAGTTGTTTTGAAGAGAGAAAACATGAGTTTTAGCATGCTTTTAAGTCTAAATAAGTAGGGTTCATGCATTCCCCCTATTGAATATCAATATATGCAAGAAGTGTGTTTAATTTGAGGAGGAAATAAAGTCTTTAGGATAGGAGAAAATACATAAAGGAATTTCTGCTTATTTAAAAAAAAACATAGTCTCCTCCATTTCTCTATTTTTCTCAAAATTCTCTATCTCCACCTCCATATTTGGTTTTTTTCAAAATAGTATAGACAATATGATAGGAGGGTTTATGAGAAAGGAGCGCACTAACTCCACTAGGCTCCATGCACATCCACAGGTGGTGGACATCTTCACAAGGGCAAATTGGATGAATTTCTTTGAGAAATTCCAAGGGTTTGATGAGGAAATTTCCCAAGAGTTTGCTCTCTCTCTCTGGTACCCCACACAAGAACTCATGCCATTGTCACCTTTAGAGGTCTTTCCATGGAGATAACCCCTGGATTTATCAGTAGGGTCACTACCCTTCCTCTTGGGTTGCCTTGGAGTAAGGATGAGAAACCAATTGGCCAGGCTGCCATGAAAATTTTTTTCCAAAACAATGAAACCCTTGTAGAGGATAAAAATGGAATTAGAAGGGCTAGCATACCATATCCTTGGGATGAGGTTAGCTATCAAATAATCAAATACATTTCCTGTGAGGGGAGGTACAAAATTGTCTATGGTTATGACTTTAGAGTCCTCCATGAGTTAAGGTATGACATGGACACTCGAGCAGCTCAGAAGCTCAGTATCCCCTACTTCCTCCTGCAGTCCCTCATTGACTCCAGAACTAAGGTTCAAGCAGGAAATTTAGAGCAGCTAGCTCACCATGGGTTAATCAATATCCTAGTGGAGGAAGCCCTCCATACATTTACACTCACTATAGCATGGGAAGCTTTCCGAAACATGACAGCTGAGGATGACATAAAGGCCTTAACCTATGATGTCAGTCCTACTGGTGAAGAGGAAGAGTAGCAAGAGGGAGAAGGTGAAGCCACTGGTGACTTAGCAGAACAAGAAAGGAAGGAGGAAGAAACAAAAATAGAGGAGGAGAGAGTTGAAGAAATAGAGCAGGAAGAGACAGAAGGAGGAGAAAAAGAGGTAGAAAAGACAAAACAAGGAGAAGAGTACCTTGAGAATCTGGAAAGGGAGGCATCAAATTCCCTCACTACTCTTAATACACCAATCAAGCCAAAGAAAAAGAGGAAAAGATAGGACTCCATGTTTTTCAGGGCTAGGAAGAGCACAAGTATCAAAACAAGAAAACCTCTCCCTTCTTCAAAAGTGCCAATTACAATTGAAGACTCACCCTCTGCCAAGGGGAAAGAATCACCTTCCAAGACACCTATAACATATGAAAGAGGGACTCCTAGATATTCCACATGGAAAGAAAAGGTAGTATTCTAGGACCCAAAAACAGTCCTATAGGAGGCTCAGGCAGTTCTACAGGAGACACTGTCAAAACTACAGGAGACCCAAAAGCTTGAGAAAAGGATAGAAGGATAGCCATAGGTAAAGGAGAAAGCAACAGAGCTATAAGAACCTGATCCCCAGCCTACTCTTGCCTTCTATTACAATCTACTTGAAGGAGGAAGGATAATCCCACAAAAATTTGCAATACCACTATTCTTTGAATTGGAGAAAGAAAGAGTAAGAACACATAGGTGGATGCAAATAGCCAAATCCAAAGGAGTTGAGGATGTTGGCCATATGGGAAACAAACTCAGGGAAATGGGAAGAGAGTTGAGTGCTATTAGAGATAGGGAAGCAATTACAAGAAGCCACCTTGAAAGAGAAAGAGACTCAACTGGCATGCATGGCCAGCTTATCCATGGAGGCATTTCAATGAAGAACACTAGCCAAATCCTATGGCCTCTATCTCAAGGACCAATGGTTTTAATTTAGATAAAGACTTTGGCACAAAGAGGCACAATGCCTTTCCAAGATTACAGGCAGTTTATGGATTTCTATGACCAAAGCAACTCAGAGGATAAGGCAAAGATGACAAAATTCTACCTATATATCATGGACCTCATAGACATGAATGTGTGGGACCCCAATGCCAAGCTAGGGGACCTGTAATTAATAGCCATGGCCTCATGAATGAAACATGAAGAATTGAGGGCAACAGAAATAAAAATATTGATTAATGAGCCACTAATGATAAGAGTTGAGCCATTAGATCCTATGGCACTCATTAGCACACACAACCTACTTGCCAATGACCCTTAGATTGCCCCTAGATATCTCACCAATGAAGCACAAGCCATTGCACACATCGAGGATATGAAAAGGCTACTTGGGGATGATTGTGTGAATGCATGCAAGAGGAGATGGAACACCTTACCACACAGTTTGCAGATTAGGGAATATCATTCCCCCATGAGGCTGAAGGAGGCATTGAAAAGAGTGCCAATGTACAAGCACTCCATGCAGAGGCTGAAGGTCAACTGGATTGGCCTCAAACTGAGTCCCCCACTACTGTTAGGCATGCTGGAAGGCAGAAGGGAAGAAGAAGAGGAAGAGCAGTGGAAGGAGATAGATAGGAAGGCAGGATTCTATGGCAAAGAAGAGCATACCACATCAGAAGCCTAGGATGCTAGGGAGGCCACCAGGGCCATAAAAGATGAGGAGATTGACTAAGTTGCTCAGAGGATGAGAAACACTTTCAGTAGGAGGGTGATGAGGAGCCTCATAAATGGGTAATTATATGGGCTCATTTTACCTCCTAACCTAGTAAAATCAACCATTCTCTTAGCTTATTGTATGATTTTCTGATTATATTTATGCTTATAGAGTGAGTTGAGTTAGTTATTGTGCCATGTGGTTTAACATGTATTTAATGTAGATTATTGATGAGTTTCGAGGTCAAAGTCAAGGATCCAATGGACAAATGGAAGCAATAACTTGAAGTGGACAAAGGAGAGGACTTATAGGAGGGAATCCCCCTTATTTATTACTCCTCACATTGAATTCCCCTTCATTCAGCTAGGAGTACAAGTAGCTGAATCATGCAGCTGAGCAAGTGGAGGACGACTGATGATTATCTTGAGTTTTGGGAGCCAAGCCTCCCTGGTTTTAAGGAATTTGTTGGTAGCTTCATTTGTATAAGTAGAGAGGCCTAGGGCCTCACTAGGGTCAGATTTTGTTGGATTTTTTCTTATGTAAACTCTACTCCAACTTCGAGCTTATTATTTTGTGACAGTTTCATGTAATATTTCTATTGTTTTGATAATAAAGATGGGATGCTTTTTGAGATAGCACTGAGTTACCTAAGAGGGCTGAAGCTCTTGAGTTAGGGCCCAATCCAAGCAGCCAAACTCCTCTTTACTTGTATTTGTATGTTTTATTTCAGTTTGTAGATTAGGTTGCTATTAGATGTATTTGTTTTATGGTTAAGAATAGGTTGTTTTTGATGATTCAGTAGTTTGCTTCCATTTGTGCTTTCTGTAGTAGGTTAAATAGTGATCAACAAATATTAAAAAGGCTAGAAATAGTGCCTTGGACTCTCTTCCTCCCTTTGGGACCACGATTTGAGGCAAAGACCCTCTTATTGCCCCAAAAACACAGATTTTCCTCCTTCAAAGGACTTCTAGTGTTTGCAGCTTTTTAGTAGGTTAATAGTCTAGCTTTGCTTTGCTTCAGATCTTCTTCATCATGCTCACTTCCTAATTTACAATAGTCTTCTTTCATGCTTTTCTTTCCTACAACATTTCTCAGCATTTCCTTTCATAGATCATAGTTTAGATCATTTTTGTGCAAAACTCTGTTTTTCCTAATTGCATTCATTTCACTTGTTGCTTGATTTCCTTGGTTGACTGTCAGTTTCTATGTAGCATATCTCCTCCAATAGTAGGCCAACTTAGCAGCCACACCCTCTATCTGATCCATGCCTTATAGATCTCCCAAATCTCACCTCAATTCTGCCCTAGTTTCTTGCATTTTTCCATAGAACTTTTTCCTCTCTCCTTGAGCAAACCCAATCATGTTTTTCTCTCTTGGTGATTCATGGTAGACCTTAGGCACCCTAACACCTCATTCCAACCTCCATACACCTTCTTCACTTACTCTCACACCCTCAAAATAGTGAAAACTTCTCTTGGCCTCCTCCTGTCGGCCTCCTATAGATTCCCTGTTTTCCTCTTGCAGATTTCCTGTGTCCTCCTGTAGATTTTCCTGTAGGCTTTATTTTGAAGGCTGAGTGTGGGAAGGCCTCCTGAGACCTCCTAGGAGCCATCCACACCATCCTATGTCCTCTCAAGTGCCAAAACTGCCCTTCAACACCACCTATTCGCTGCCACACTCACACACAATAAATTACATGCATGTCAAATTCACATAAAAATACATAAAAATCCAAAAATATGTCTTTTGTTTATTTAGTTCAAGAAATAGCATTGTTAGATGTTGTTTACTTCCCTGAATAGGTAATGGCATTCCTTTCATGGTTTTCATAGTGCTTTTTACAAAAGTAGAATGAGTTGGTTAATTAGGGTTCACTATGTTTGCTTTACATTTCAATATTTCTCCTTTCTGCAGTTAGAATAACATCTATCTTTCTTTCCTTTCATCACATATAGAGCTTCTTGTGCCGATTGACCAAGTGACAACCTGTAGTGAGAACTAGTATTTATGCATACAACATCGATGCTTCCAAGTTTGTTACGAACTACCGGGTTGATAAGAGTAAGGTAGGCAACCCAGGAGTTGTAGCATTATTGCTGCAATACTAGTGCTCACCAGGAATACCTGGTAAAGAAGCTAGCTTATGCCTCTAAAGGCAGTCCACCACCTCTTGAAGCAGTTGCAGAGCTGGGAAATGAATTTATTGTTAAACAAGAGTGGGTAGAACAATGTGAGATAAGGAGACCACCTCTCAAGGAGAGGTTTCAACTTTGATTTGGAGAAAACATGGCACTAAAGATGGAGGTTTGGAAGCTGCAAAAGCAGGTATCTCGGCTTAGAAAGAAGGCAAAGAAATATAAATGGAAGGCTATAAGGCCCAAGTTCGAGGTCTCTTCAGCAGTTGTACAGATAGAAGATGTTCCCACAACTTCTGTTGCTACAAAGATTGGTCCTGTAGAACAGTTGACCATAGCCCAAGAATTCTTCCTAGCGGATGAAATTCAAAGATGGCAATCTACTGTGAATGAAAAAAGGAAGGAGACAACGAGGGTTCAAGAGTAGGCCACTGCAATTGTCACTGGCTATGTAGACCAGCTGGATAGAGAAAAATAGAGGCAGGAGAAACATAAGAGAAAGATAAGGGATTTAGAAGGGCAAATATAGGTGTTGAAGGCAGATAAGGAATGAATGTTTGCTCTAGTACAACAGGTAATGGTCTATCGGCATCTTGCCCATAGTTACGCTTTGTTTCTTCATGAGCAATTCTTTTTCTTCTGTCTAGAAAGAATCTACAAGGAGATCAAACATG
Organism: Pinus taeda; assembly: GCA_000404065.3. Classification (NCBI taxonomy): domain Eukaryota; kingdom Viridiplantae; phylum Streptophyta; class Pinopsida; order Pinales; family Pinaceae; genus Pinus; species Pinus taeda. Next base: position 168,041 of record APFE030446239.1, read on the forward strand.
AGATCGAAGACCCGATACAATTCCTTCTTATTATAGGGGTCCATGATATCGTGAACTAGCATTTGATGTGCAAGCTCTACATGCATGGTTATTTATTGAGGGATGTTGAGAGCTTTAAATGGGTTCTTTTCATGGGAGATGTTCACTTGAGAGCCTTCACCTCCTATACCATTTACCAGGTTAAATGGAGAAAGGCTTGTGATATTTTTGAAGGGAATCAAGCTACAAAGTCATTGATGATAAGGAGGGAGAATGGTCAGTCAGTGACTACTTATAACAAGCAGTCCACCTTTCTACAAATTGAGGAATCTAAGGAATGAATATTGGCAACATGGAGATGGTGTAATGACCTCTGTGTCAGACAGATAGTCACTTTTCAGGACAAATCCCTTAACAGTTTTCAAAGGAGATGGATGATGTCATCGTCAACTGTCATAAACTGGGAACCTTTTGGAGCACCCAATTTTTCACGAGCATTAGAAAGAGTGCCACATTTTGTTACATGCATTCAAGATCTGTGGGGTCCGTTGGATGGAGCTGAGGTTTCAATATACCCTCATTTGGTTGCCAACAGAACATTACACTCCAGCATACAACATGAGCAATGATTGGTGAAAGGACATCCTTATGAAAGAAGGATATAAACCTCTAGGGACAGAGATGGCCAAAGAATACGACCTTGCTCAACTTCATGCTGACCATAACCAATCCAACCTAGATATGAAGAGACGGAGAGATGCATGAGGGCATGCAAAAAGACCAGTTGGGGGGAGACGTTGGGTGCCAAATCTGAATATTTTTTCCCTCCATTTTTACTCTCTCTCTCGCTCCTTTTGTATCATTTATATTCACTAATTGCTCTAAATGCACAAGGTAAACCCTCTTCCATTGTCTTCTTGGAATATTTAATTAATGAAGTAACAGTCATGGAGATTTTACCTATGCAAATTACTAATCTTGACATTTTCGCAAATCTGATGGTCAAGGGTTATAGGTGCAAATCAAAGAAGCGTTTCCAAGCTTCCAACACCATATTGGCAAGTGCTATAATAGAATAACATATTCTAGGTCTATTCCAAACCTTTCTTGTCTTTCTCTCAACAACTAGTTAGCTATTTCAACGATTGTATATTGATAGACATTAGTTGCCATATTGACAGACAATTTTCTCTGTGTATTGTATAAGAAGGCTTTCAATGCTGTGAATTGGGGTTAGCTATGCAAGAGATTGAGATTGTAATATAAGACTGATTAATTAATTAAATGCAAGTTATTTTCTTGTCCTCTCTATAAGCTGTGAATCCACTGCAGCCCTAGTCAGGGAGTTGGGCCCACTCTTCTGATTAGGTGCTGCGTTATTCCTATGTGGTTATTTCATTTGTGTTGGTTTATTTCGATTGATGTTACAATAATTTAATTAATTGTTGCGAATGCTTTTTATGGTTATGAAATTTACTCTTACTTACTATCATAGTGGTTCTTTCGTTAACTCGGTTCTTGAATTTAAGATCGTGATTGATTGTGTCATTGCTACCTTCATATATTTTGTGCTTTACCTTCAAATAATGTATGCACCCAGATTGATAAATTAAATGTGGAAAAGGGTTGAATAGCTATTCACACTTGGACAACAACACATAGCATAAACCCTAACATCACATGAGTAGTCTTAAAATTCACACAAAAGAAATCTCTCCATGATACATACAAGAAATGTCTCTCTCCCCTTTTCTTATTCTCGGGTTTTCGCATGCACCATAAATCCATACTACTAGGATTTCCTCATGAACCTAACATATTTCTCTGTACAAGACTTCCCTTGCACAACAAAATTAATATATTACAATAATAACAAATTATACAACAAATATATCATCCCTTACATATGCCATAGTTTAGGGAGGCTAACATAATAAGTACATAATTCCATACAAGTGAAACACCCTCCAAACATGATCATCCTTGGGTACATTAAGAAGAACCCATTGTATTGGGAAACTAAATTATTTTACTGGATGCTTTTTTGTTCACATTTCTTTTCTGTCTACATCATAAAACCATATTTTCATGTAGTAGCTATATTTTTCAACAACTACCCAAATAAATGTAAGACAAATCCTTGGGGTTGGAGATGGGGAATGTTACACTTGTCATCCATCCCCTCTAATAGTGAATTATTTTTTATTCCTTCTCAAATATGATCATTAATGTACCACCATAAATCACTTAATAAGAAGTTAACAAAAATCACACCATTTTATGCATTTGAACGAAGAGCCTTGTGGGTTCCTTATACACCCTCTCATATTTGTCTCTAGTCCTTGGCACATTTTTTCTACCAGTATAAAAAACAAATTGAGAAATTTATATAAATGATACTCTTTAATGTGTTTTAAAAAATCCACCACCTATGCAAAATTTGAATTGACCTTTACTGAACAAAGCCCTAGCTTTGAAGGTCCTTAATAAATCATTTTTTGGACTATGGAACCATAAGAGGGGGGTTCTCCTAGATGTAAGCCAATGCTAGGAGTCCAACAAAATGGAAGGTTTTCCAATATGAGTCCTAGTTTGTACTTTATGGCTATTTTCATCTCACTTGCTTGAGCCATTCAAGGACATATTGTGAATTTTGTTCATGGGTATAAAAATGAAATTGAGTAGAAAAATGAGTTCCATAAGCTTTGGAAACACGTGTTTTTTGATGGCAATGTGAGCACATTACTGATAATCACCTTAGTGAGTGTTTTGAAATACCCACCCCCTTGTGAAAAATTTACATTGGCCTTTACTACACAAATCTCACACTTTAAAGATCCTCAATAAATTGAGGGGGTGCCCCTAGCTATAACTTTGTGTCAAGAGTCCAAAAAAATCAACCTTTTCCCCATCCAAGTTTCAATGTGTATTTTTATGGCCAATTGCATCTCTCTTGTTATAGCCATTCAGGGACATACTTTACATTTTGTCTATGGGTATAAACACCAAACTGAGCTGTAAAAATGAGTTCCATAAGATTTGAAAATCATGTTTGGAAAAGACGCATGTGAGCACACTATCTGTGATTGCTTGAATGATCATTTTGCAAAATACAACCCCTTTGTGCAAAATTTTCATTGAGCTGTATTGAACAAAACCCTACCTACGAAGATCCCTAAATAAATCAATTTTTGACCTATGGAGTCCTAGGAGGGGGTGTCCCTAGTTGTAACATGGTGCTAGGAGTCCAATGAAACTAATGATTTTTCCATACAAGTGTTGGTTTGAATTTTATGGTGAGTTTCAACTCACTTCCGAGGGCCATTAAGGGACATATTCTGAATTTTGTATAGGGGTATATAAAACAAATTGAGTAGTATAAATGAGTTCCATAAGATTTGAAAATCATGTTTAGAAAATACGCATATGAGCACACTATCCATGACAGCTTGAGTGATGATTTTGCAAAATTCAACCCCTTGTGCAAATTTTTCATTGCTCTTTATTGGAAACAAAAACCCTAATTTCGAAGATGCTCAAATAAATCAATTTTTGACTTATGGAGTCATTGGGGGGGGTGTCTATAACTATAACCTAGTGCTAAGAGTAAAAAATAATTTATGTATTTCCCATCTAAGTTCCTATTTGAATTTTATGGTGAGTTGCAACTCGCTTCTAAGAACCATTTAGGGAGATACTGTGAAGTTTTTCTAAGGGGTATAAAAAATAAACGAAGCAAAAAAAACAAGTGTTCTAAGCTCAAGCATTTATGTTGGCTAAGGCCCATGCAAGGAAACTACCTGGGATCACTAAAGTGAGCATTTTGAAAAATCCAACCCCCCGTGCAAATACTGTATTGATCTTTACTGAACAAAACCATAAATATGAAGATATTCAAATAAAGATTTTTTTAACCTTTGGAGTCATAGGTGAGGGGTGACCCTAGTTGTAACCTAGTTCCAAGAGTCTAATGGAACTAATGGTTTTCTCATCGGAATCCTGGTTTGAATTTTATGTCGAGTTGAAACTCACCTCTAGGAGCCATTTAGGGACACTGTGAATTTTGGGCATAAAGGTGGTAAACACATTGTAAAATTTGAAACCTTGAATTTGAAAAGCCTAGTTTTGTTGAATTTGAAAACCCTAATAATGTGGAATTTGGAAACTCCAACATATTGAGTTCTAATCTAAGTGCATAATTAGACAATGTAAGTGAAAACACCATATTGACCTTGCATCACAAGATGACAATGTCTATCAACGTATATTGAAGTAGAAATTATAAACCCTAGTTTAATGCAATTTGAAAACCCTATTTTGTGGAGTTTTAAAACCCTAGTAATGTAGAAGTTGATGGAATGGGAATGTATAGATGGAATTTTTGTTTATACTATTGTGACTAATTTATATCAAATACCTGACAAGAAATTCCCATAAGTGAAACACATAAGTGACATATTTAAGTGATGCCCCTAAGCAACTTACATAAATGATACTCTTCAAAGTGAGATAACATAGTCAACATGGCACAAGATATTTACCATAAGTGACATAGTTAAGTAGCAATGCACATAAGCCATGATACATCATATTAGGTGTCATATATAAGTGACACATCTTTAATAACAAGACATAAGTGATGCACATAAGAAATGAACCATGACCATCAATGCACATAAGGGATGCACCATACGTGGCACATAATTAATATTCTTGCACAATGCACATAATTGACACACCATAAGAAACACACATAATCTAAATTTAGCATTGTACATAGTGGTTCCAATATACATGAGAGGATATGTAAGATATTGGTTGCAATATAAATGAGATGTATATAAGGAACTTCTACATTCTCTTAACCAATACCAAAGTTGATAAGAGGTTGATGTCTTAAAAAAAATTGTAGTATAAGCGTACATATGAGAAGGTGGGGAGAATATTGAAGTGGAATTTGGAAAATCTTCGTTTTTCTCAATTTAAAAACCTTAGTTTTGTGCAATTTGAAAACACTGGTTTTGTGGAATTTGAAAAACCTAGTTATGTGGAATTTAAAATCCCTAGTAATGTGGAATTTGAAAAATATATTTGGTGGCTAATGTTTCTAATTTTGATTTGGAGAGTCTCACTTGTGCCAACTTGTACATAGGTATGGTGGCTAAGGCTAAGTATGGATAACCTAGTTGATGGCTAAGGTGAAGTGTGGATAACCTAAGAGGTAGACACAAGCTTTCCCTTTACACACTTTACTTGGGATGCTATATTTGTTGATTATATTTATGAATTAAGTGATGCCCCATAGGCAATGTACTGAAGTAATGCACATAAGCCATGATACATGGTATTATGTGTCAAATATAACTGATAAACCTTAACTGAAAAGACATAAGTGATGAACATAGGCAATGCACCATGACCATCAATAGATATCCATGAATGCACATGCGTGATGTACCTTAAGCAATACATAATTAATATTCTTATATGGCACACATAATTGACACACCATAAGAAACATACATAATCTAAATTTACCATTGTACATAGTCGTTGTGATATACATGAGAAGACATGTAAGATACTTTCTGCAATATACATGATATGATACATAAGGAACTTCTGAATTTTATTAAACAAGCCAAAATGTTGACAAGAGATTTATGCCTCTTGTTTTAGTACTTATGTACTCTCCTAGGGATGTTATGTTTGTTGACTCTATTTATGGATTAAGCGATGCCCCATAAGGAATGTACATAAGAAATACTCTTCAAAGTGAGACACATACTCAACATGCCGTAAGATCATAAGTGACATAACTCATGATATGCCATATTAGGTTACACATATAAGTGATGATAAGAGGTGGATGCATCTCTTTCTGAAAAATATAGTGTACTTGCATAGATATGAGAAGGCGAATAGATCCATTTGATGGCTAAGGTTATGTGTGGAAACCCTGGTTTTGTCCTAAGAAGTGAACAAAATATAGTGTCCAATGAGAAATAATAGACAAATTGATGTGAAAGGACTATATAATTGAAGCCATCCCACTCATATCTTTCCAAAAATTATTGGGGTGGTGTTGAAAAGTACCATTGTTCTTATTTAAAAACATTCATGTGCATATGATTAATTGGTTAACCTAGGCATAAGAAAGGACAACATAGTTAGACAAATTAATTAATATTAAATAGGAATCATATATAAGTTAATTGAAAAACAAACATACCACATAAAAAATAGAAAATAACAAACATACTACATACTTGACTACTTACCTATGGTAATTCAATTAGACCTTTAGAATCACTTCTAATACTAATTTTCTCCATTAACTTCTCATGTTCATGGTTAGGTAGGAAGTATTGTACTTTTGATGAGTTATTTCTTGGAATTGTTTGTAGTTAGAGTTTTGTACCAACAACTACATTTGTATGCTAGTACATACAAAAATTACTTAGTCTATAATATTCAAATACAAACCCTTTTCTCTTATCTATTCTTTCCCTCTATGATAGATATTCTCCTTTGATAACCATTGAACCAATTAGAAAATCAATAGATTCAGAGTCCATTAATGCAACACTAAGGGTTTGATTTCCCTCAATGCAATGTGTCAACCAATAATCATTTCCCCATTGATTAACTTTTGGGGAAACCACTGCATGTATGTGCCATGCAAAAAATGGAGTGCCAACATGTTAGTCCTATAAGTGAATAAAAAATATTGTGATAATGCTAGTTACTAAAAATCAATAAAATATTCATCAAACCTAGTTGTACAAGATCTGAGATGTGATCATAATCTACTGAGACGCTTGATTGTTCCTCCTACAACTGTGATCATTTTGTAGTTATACAATGGCCAATGGATAATTATACATGATCTGAGCCATATACCTAGTCTGTGGATTCACATTATTCCCATTCACTACTAGCACATGTTGCACAAAAGCAAGAATGTTTTCTTATTCATATTTCTATAACATTTTATAATGTTAAAATTGAATGAAATCCATGAGTTCCCTAAATTATTGTTCATTCATATAAACATGTTTAATCTACATCGACCACCCCCCAAAACAATATACGTACTTGTGATTTCTTGGTTGATTGGTATTCTCACATTCTTGCCCCATCCCCCATAACGGAAGAACACTAGCCAATGATGGATTTTTCATCTAAAATGATGGAAGCAGGAGTGAAATTCATTTCTTCCCTATGTAATGGAATTTTAATGCATGCACCTGCTCCATCATGCTCCCCTTTTTTGTGGCTAGACTCAAAATAGTTCCAAATATGTTGTACCTTGTGTTTTTTGTGTAACATACAAACTATTGAAATTCATGTGCATTTTTAACTATACAACAGAACCATTTGACCACATCTAATGTTGATCCATTTGTATATTATTCTCCTTCATTATTGTAGAAAAAATGAAAGCAATTTTTAACATAAGCTAAGTAATGGAACCTATCATCACTTATGTAGAAGTGATACTACTTTAATATAACCCTGTTATCTTTGGTACTATCTGGACCATGCCTAAATGTGATATGGACCATTATGTTGACCTACACTAAGTGATAGTATTGGATTTTAAATCTCATTTTGTGGTTGAAGGGCGTAGTTCTCTACAAAATCGACCACTAATGATATAATACCAATGAGAAACATATCTCTACATAATAAAATATGCTCGTCCTACCATTGAGCCACATGGACATGTTACACATATTGTTGGGTATTTTCATAGGATTTCTCAAGTAAGTCACATAATCATACATGGAAGAGAAATATTAAATACATATATAAATACAAATTGATACAATGTTTAAATCCTATTCATCAAACTATAATTTGAATGAAAAAGGGAAGTATTTAGGTAATCATCACTAACTTGGGTTGTGACCAATTACATTTTCTTTCATACATTCCCTCCCTCGACATTGTATGTGACATATTTGAAACTATACAAGCTAACCTCCTTCCTCAATAATTCATACTCATCACTCACATGGATGCACTTTCTCAATAATTCCATTCCCCCAAAACTCAGACATATCCCCTCTAAGCAACTTTTTGATAAAATATAACCCCATGAGGCCTTGTACATATGATAATGTGGATAAAGTCTCTAGATGATTTTAGTGACAATATAGTTGATCATTCATGTACAAGGGTGTTATGCAATGAAATATATCTATATATATATATATATATATATATATATATATATAGATAGATAGATATATATATATCTCTGTGTGTGTGTGTGTGTGTGTTTTTTTCATAATAGGAAGAGTATTCAATGTGGTGTTAATAACAACATGTGTTAAGATTTGTATTTATTCTAACATATCAATGCTTGCATTTCTCAAATGATCATTCACCTATGTTAAGTGTAGAATGTGAATTCCTATATCTCTCATACAATTTGTTTTTTGTCATGTCAAGAAAGTGTTTAATGTGGGGTTCACGGTCCCTAGAATGCCTTTTTAATTTGATAACATATTTTTTGTTAGAAGAAGGTCTATTGTTTTCATGATTTTTTTTTCCACTTTTTCCTTAATTGCTTCAATTGACTTCATGTCAAAATGAGGTAGCCTACCAATTGAGGCCCAATGATGTATTTGGCCAACTATGTTGAGGATATTTCATCTAATAGAATAAGTTTGAAGGGTTTTGACATGCATTTAATGAAATGGAATATGTATTTTAGCAAATGACATTTTATTGTGATCTTGTTAACAATTGATTGTGAGAAAATATGATGGGTTGGATTATGGTCTTGGGATCAAGTTGTCTGACCAAGTTTTTAAAAGCATCCACAAGTTTTCTAATGATATGGTTACTTGTTCCTATATATTTTCATCGTTTTAATGCTTAATTTCTTCTAACAACAATTTAAATCCAAAGTTTTCTTTGATAATTTATAGTACTTGCAATGAATAGTGTGTTCAAGTATCTTACCTTCAAGTAGCAATAAACCACTTTTATCCACCTGAAGGTGTTTTGGAGTTCTTGTCATATAGTGTCCAATCTAGGTAGGGGACATGGAATTGTATTCTAGAACACTTGACTTCTTTTTTGTGAAATTAAATTCCTTGAAGGGAAATGTACACACTCAGGGGTAGGTTCTAAAATGCCACATTGTTAAATAAGGCATGCACCACAAGAACTTCTTCATCGAGAAGTTGTGCACTAGTCGCCTCTATAATTTCATCCATAACATAATTAGCTCCAAGAAAATACATCATCATTTGATCATCCATGATAAAAAAAATTGGTGGAATATTCATTTGAGGTTCATCTGTTGTGTTGGAAGTTGGACTCTCCTTTTCTAAAAGTCTATGTTTTTCTGTATGTACCTTGGCCTTTCTCTTGTTTCAACGATATTTTTTTATGGGTTTTTCTTTTCCTTGAGGAATTTATTTTTTGATTTGTGATGGTTCTCCATGTTTAATTATATTGTAATTAGAAGGAGACAACAATTTTATTCCAATCACAAATAAAACATCTAATTTTTCTTTCAATTACAAGAATTACCATCCAATTATACAAGAAAACAAAGATTGCCTCCCAATCTTACAGAAAAGACAAAAATTGTATTTCATAGCAAGATAAAATTTTTCCTTACAATTGCAGAAGAAGGCAAAAACCGTTTTACAATTCCTAAATAAAACAATAGATGTCTTCAATTACTCAAATTTCCTTCTAACTACATAAAATTGTCTTCTATTTATAGAATAAGACAAAACTTGTTTGCTATTAACACAAGTGGACAAAAATATCCTTTCCAATTACACAAAAAAATCATACCAAGTGTTAACATAGTTGTTGCTCTTCTGTGATCATTTTTTATATTTGTGTTTGGATGTCAGGTTAGTGGAAAGAATGTGGGGTTAAAGCTAGAAGAAAATGCGTGCATGTGTTCCTAGGAACATGGACACATTCTTAGGAATGTTCACACATTCTTAAGACTAAATTCCACTATATTAAATAACGTACCTACCTTCCCATCTCACCTTATCAAGTTAGATTTTTAATTCCAAGAACTTGAACACATTATAGAACACGTTCATGTTTTTTTTTTCTATCTCCATCTCTATATCCTTTCTCTTTCCCTCTCTCTCCCCCCCCGCCATCATTCTCTCAGTATCTCCCCCTTTAACCCCCCTCCATCTATATCTCTATGTCATTCCTTCTCTCATTCTCTCTCTCCCCTTCACTCCATCATTATCCATCTCCCTCTCTCCCCATCACTCTCCCTCTATATCCTCTCCTTTTCCTCTCTCTATGTATCTGTTTCTTATTCTTTCTTTCTCCACCCACCATCTCTATATCTATCTTCTTCCCTCTCTCCTTTTCTCCTCTCTCTCTCTCTTCACCTCACTCTCTCACTATCTCTTTCCCTTTCTCCCCCATTATTGTCCCTCCCTCTCTCTACCTCTCCCTCTCTTTGTCCATCTCTCTCTTCTTCCCCATACACTCTCTCATCCCTCCCTCTCTCCTTCTCTCTCACTCTTTATATCCACCTCTCTCTCTCTCTCTCTCACACACACACACACACACACACACACACACATTTTCCACTCCCTTTCCCTCATTATCTCTCCTCTCTCAATCTCCCTCCCCTCCTTCTCTCTCTCCTCCCTCCTTGTCTCCTCTCTCTCTATCTCCCCACACACTCTATCTCTCTATTTATATTTACATATTTTTCATGTCCCTATATCTTTTCTTCCTTCTCTGTTGCACTCTCTCTCTCTCTCTCTATATATATATATATATATATATATATATATAGATATATATATATCTATATACATATGTATATATATATATATATATATATATATTATATATATATATATATATATATATATATATATATATATATATATATATAATTATAATATTTGTCTCTCTATCTCTATTTCCCTCCCTCTCTCCTTCTCCCTCTCTTCCCCTCACTCCCTCACTTTCATTCTCTTAGCCCACTCTCTATCTCTCTATTTCCATTTACATATTTGTATGTATTTCTCTATTCTTCCCTTTCTATATCTATATCACTTCCTCTCTCATTCTCCCTCTCTCCCTCACTATATCTCTCCCTCTTTCCCCAATCACTCTCTCTCTACCTCTCACTCTCTCTATTTCTCTTCCCCCCACTCTTTATCTCACTATTTCCATTTCCATATTTTTCCATGGATCTCTATCTCTTCTTCCCTATTTTTCTCTATCTCCCTCCTTCTCTCCCCCATCTCTCTCTCTCTCTCTCTCTCTCTCCACCCCACTTTTCCCCTCACATTTCTTCTCTCATTCTCTCTTTTCCTGCCCCTCTCTTTCCTCCGTCCATCTCTATCTCTATTTTCCTCCCTCTCTCTCCCTCTCCCTCACTATATCTATCCCTCTTTCACACGTCACTCTCTATCTCTCCCCCTTATATAGCTTCATGTTTTTTATCCCTCGTTGTCTTCCTATTTGATGCATCTTATCTCACTTATCTATAATTTTTATGCTTGATATCGTGGTTCTCACTTCTATATTATGTAATGGATTGGTGCTTTACTCAAGTATTAGGTTTAGCACTAATAACACTCCTCACAAGCTGAATAATAATGGTCACAATTGAAGTAGAAGCCTATAATTTCTCTTAATTTAACTGCACACAACGCTATTTTTATTTATCCCTTTAACATAAGGAGCGTCATCAAAATTTCCCATATGTTCATGGTCGAAACCAATAGATTAATTCTAAAGGTGCTTAAGCCTACAAAATTTACCATTTAGCGCTTCCCCATTATAATCCAATCACCAAAAGTTCACCTTCCACGTGATCTATGCTTGTAGGAACAAATATTCCTCCTCTACTTTCTTTTGAGATCTGATTCTAAGAAGATCCAGGGGTTGTAAAAATTTTGAAGTCCCAGATATCATTGGATTAAAATTTCAACTAGAATTATATCTGGCTATTGAAGTCGGATGCAGTAAGTCCCAGATGTCACAAGGCTTGAATTTCTTTAAATTTGGATGTATATGACAGCTGCGCTATGGATCCCTCACCTTAATTCATTCTTCCGTTGGATTGGTAATGAGGCTCTAACTTGTAAAGTTATTATAAGACAAGATGTGGGCCACATTGGCTCTGCGTTTGAGATATTTTATGGATCTAGATGATTTGGTATTTGAAACACTACACAAATGAGTTGTCTTTAGTGGAAATTTTTGGAAGCTTTTTCGGTGGGTTTTTCTGGTCAATTTTCTCTAAAATCCGGCAACAATTTATTGAAATCACAAGCTTGATGGGTAGCCCTTACACAATCTAAGTTCCATAAGGGTTTTTCAAGGTGCTGAATCCATATATACAGTCAAAAAACAGTTTAAATAACACAAATCAAGATTTCATCTCAAATTTTTCCATTGGATTTCGACACTTGAAATTCCAAAAAGTCGCACTAAAGACAACTCCCTAAACAAATTCCTTCAAGCATAAGTTATGTCTTAAGATGGATTTTTGTGTGTCTTGAATGTGGGTCCTATATCGAATGCGACTTCATCGACACTTCATTCGTTGGTCTAAAAATTTAGGTGTTGTAACTTCATGCTCATTTTGGTATCCGTCAAATGTAATATCAACTAGATTATTTGATTAATGGAATTTGGGATAGAAATATCTAGGTATTTGTTTATTGATGCACTTTCTATAAAACACAAATTCAACCCCAATTTTCAACTTGAACCATTCTCCCAATTCCATGAAACCGGTGAAGGCTTTTGCGCAAAGGTTCTAGAATTAACCTGTAACTAGTTAAAGAAACTAAAAACTCGGTACAAGCTTAAATCTACAAATTCAAACAATATTGATTACAAAAATTTATAAAAAAACATGATTAATACACATGGTTCTTAAAAGAAACCACAAGTTCTCATAAATCATAAAATAGCATTACATGGGTTTACTCTCACTCTTCACTATCTCTTCTTGCACAACTCAATGAGTTTCTTCTATACATTGGCTTGATTAAACATTTGTTTGGTCTCTCTTCTTGCTCGTTTACTCACAAAATCTCACTTTTCTCTCTTCTCTTTCAATTACATAATTTGTCTATATACAATACTAATATATTTGTTGATATCCACTAAACATGGATCAATTCAACTATTATTAGAAAATATCAAATCTCTCCTAAAATCTATGACCCCTCAACAATATACTAGAAATAAGAAATTACCTGTCGATGATGAAATGAATTCCTCATTCCTCAAGTAAGTTTCTATTACATCAAATTTATAAAATAAACTTCCCAATCTTATTTTCATAACTTAATTAAATAAAATCAAATTAAGGGAAACCAACCCCTTTAGTGAATGTGATGAGATCTTCTAGGTCTTGTTGACTTTGGAAAGATGCTCCTGTATCATAATACCAGGGTAAAAATATTCACGAGTCTTCTTCAACTTCTTTTAATTAGTTTTCTAACTTTATATATGCATTGGTTGAACTTCCTCCTTCAAACTCAACTTCTTTTTGCAGTTCCTCCATTTTTCATAGGTACTCTTAGTAAGTAGTGTTATAGTGTTGAATTTCCATTTGTAAATTTCTTTTACTAATTTTGTACTCTTCAATTCTTCTTGTCGCTGACACCTTCCTGCTTTGTCTTCACATGTGTATCTTTCTTGTAATTTTCTTTTAATACTTTATTTATTGGTATATCCTTCTGGTAACTTAAATTTTCCTTGGATATTGAATTTTTTCATACTTGTTTGAGTTATATCTGCACATAAAACAAACATATTAAAGAAAACAATTTCTTTGCCATACTTTTCTTGCCATTTTTTTGTATAGGCTGCACCCTTTCCAGTTGTATTTGTGATAGTTTTCAGATATATTATGTCAGATCTTGCACTAGAATTAATAAAATTTTCAAACTTCTCACATTCATTTATACTGAAACTCAAGATTCTCTTCATTGAATTAGTCGTGATACCAATAAGAAATGTCAAATAACCCTTCTTATCTTGATGAGTTCCAACTCTTTCAACAAAATAAATTAAATTATGAATGCCATAACACCCTGTATCAACTTTATGAATATTTATAAGGAAGTATAAAGTGGAAATTTCTTCAACATCATATGTTTCCTCCCTTTGTTCTTGTTTTAAAACTTTGGCCATATCACTTATTTCCATGCAATTTTTCAAATTAAACCGAAATATGAAATTATGGCTATAAATCCGAATTATTGTTGGGTTGTGTTATATTCTTTCCACGACTAACCTACGTAGTGAACCGGGGGGTTAGAGGGGGGGCGGGTAGCCCCCCTTTACGGGGTTCGGGGCAGCGCCCCGAGAATTTTTTTTTTGGACCCTATATTAGGTTGGGCGAGCCTACCTATGGTTTTCGGTCCATGGTATTGGATGCTTCGACATGTATAAATATGTATTGTAACATTGAAAATAATAATAATGAAAAATCAAGCTGGTAGTCTTGGTTTTGAGATCCAGTGGGAAATCTCTGTGTATATGTGTTTTATGTGTTATGCTCTTGCATTTTTATTTTTCCTGTGATTTAGAATTCGTATGCAGGTAATTTCTAGGGTTAAAAACCTACATTTGGTATCAGAGCTGTTTTGGCTTCAAGGGGACGCCTTTGTTGCTGAGGGGTTTCACTCGGGCCTATGGTAGATCCTGTTCAGTGAGAGATCTGCGAGATCGATTCTGGTGGTGAAAGAAGATGGCGAGAAGCAGAAAAATAGAGATTGAGAAGTTCAATGGTCAGAGTTTTGAGTTGTGGAAACTCAAGATGGAGGATTTGTTGGTGGATAAAGATCAGCGGGTCGCGGTAGATCCGGGTACTAAACCAACGGGAGTGACTGATGAAGAATGGAAGAAGTTGGATTGAAAGGAAAAAAACACAATACAATTGTGTGTCTCAGATTCAGTATTGTTGAATGTATCAGGGGAAGCTACGGCGAAGGCTTTATGGGACAAGTTAGGGACTTTGTACCAATCTAGGTCTCTGGTGAATAAACTGCTCCTGCGGAAAAAGTTGTATAACCTGAGGATGAAAGATGGAGACTCGGTGATAGAGCATCTGAATGCTTTTAATACTGTGGTAATTCAGTTATTATCTGTTGATATTAAAATTTCAGATGAAGATAAGTGCATCAGTTTGTTGTGTTCTCTACCAGACTCGTGGGATAGTCTGGTTATTGCAATAGGTAGCAACGCAACTGCTTTGCAGTTTGATGAAATAGTCTCAGCCTTGCTGACGGAGGAGATGAGACGGAAAAATATGGACAGCCAGAATGGTGATGCCTTGTCTGTAAGAGGACGGTCCCAGAATAGAAACAAAAATAAGTCATCGAGTGGAGATCTAAATCTAGAGGGAGATCTAAATCTCCAGGAAAACCTACAAAAGTGGTGTGCTGGAAATGCGGGAAGGAAGGGCACTTCAGAAGGGAGTGTAAATCTAAAGCTCCTGATAAAGGAAATGATTCTATATGCTCTCGCACAGTAGGTGAAAACACCTCAATAATTGGAGTGTACTTGCTTCTTCAAGTACACATGTAGATCATGAGGCATGGTTGATTGACTCAGGTGCATCCTTTCACTTCACTCCCCATAGAGAGTGGTTCTGCGAGTATGAGAAATACGATGGTGTGATGTCTTCTTAGGAGATGATAGGAAGGCTAGAATCATTGGTCGCGGAAAAGTAAAGTTGAAGTTGCAAGGTGGAAGGGTTAGAACCCTTCCGGGTGTTCTGCATATTCCTGCGTTGGCCAGAATTCTGATTTCTGTAAGCAAGTTGGATGATGCAGGTGTAAAGACAGTGTTCGAGAAGGATACCTGCAAGATGGTTCGAGGAGCACTGGTATTGATGCGGGGAGTTCGGTTTGGAACTCTGTACAAGCTGCAAGGTAGCACTGTTGTTGACGGGTGCAATAGTTCTATGGTTCCTGAAAATGGAGCAGAAAATCTAGTGGTCTCTGGAGAGCAGACCATGTTGTGGCATCAAAGGCTTGGACATATTGGAGAGAAGGGCCTTCGAATTCTTCATGGTAAAGGTATGGTAGAAGGTATGAGTAATAGCTCTTTGGATTTTGATTTCTGTGAAATTGTGTATATGGGAAGTAGAATCGGGTGAGTTTCCCCTTTGGTGGTAAGAGGACGAAACAAATATTAGAGCTTGTGCACAGTGATGCGTTTGGACCTGTGAAAGTTCCATCACTGGGTAAGTCTGTGTACTATGTATCATTTATAGATGACTTCTCAAGGAATACATGGATATATTTCCTTAAGAAGAAATCTGAAGTCTTTGACAAGTTTAAAGAATTTAAGGCTCTGGTGGAAAATTAGACAGAGAAGAAGATAAAGGGCTGAGGACAGATAATGGTGGAGAATTTTGTAGCAAGGAATTTGAAGAATTCTGTAAGAAGTGTGATATAGCACGACAGAAGACTACTCCATATACACCTCAGCAAAATGGAGTCGCAGAAAGAATGAACAAGACGTTGATGGAAAGGGCAAGAAGCATGCTCAGTGGTGCCGGGTTAGGACAGGAATTCTGGGCAGAGGCGGTGGATACTGCATGTTACTTGGTCAACAGGTAACCTTCATCAGCGTTGGAGGATAAGACTCCACAAGAAGTATGGACTGGTAAGAAACCCTCTCTTTCACATCTGAGGGTATTTGGATGTGATGCATATGTACATGTTCCAAAGGAGAAACGGACCAAGTTGGATAGTAAATCTGAAAAGTGCATCTTTATTGGGTATAAGGATGGTTTAAATGGTTATAAGCTTTGGAA
>APFE030446239.1:210260-227207 GCA_000404065.3 Pinus taeda
GAACGACGCCAGACACGCACGTATTACAAACGGTAAACCTCAAATTGAGGAGCTAGGGAATCACTTATCGGTAAACCTTGGATTGACCATTGTCAAGGAGCCGGTAAGGGGATTGAGCTTGTTACTCTGCCCTTGCGTGCTGTCGGAGTGTAGACTGTTCCCCCAGGTGTATTTGTTGCTGTTGGTGACCTTAGTGACCATTATCTTAGGATTCTACCCAAGGTGACGGTGGATGTGATGGATGTGTAGGTGTATAAACCGATTTCTTAATTTCTTATGAAAAATTTAATTTTTATGGTTTTAATCTAGAATCTGATTTGGTCAAAGAAGATTTTCTTATGGTAACTTCTTCTTCAACTCACTATCCCTTGTGTCCTACCACTTGCAATGAGTTAACTTGTGACAAAATTTTTGCATGATCTTTGAATTCACATTTTGATGAGTAGAATTTTGAATTGGCACAAGGTGGTAGATTTGTAGATAATAAGGAAGAAAACAATGAAATTATTGAGCATCTATTCCATTCCTTTCAATTTCCAGTCTTCCATAGGGTTAGTTCTTTATTTCAAGTTGATCATGAAACTACTCCAATCTATACATCGTTTCATACACAATTAGAATATCCTTATGGCTTGAGTAATCTGTTTGTTGAAATTGAAGAATTTGATCTAATGAGTGATGTATATAATTTCCATTTGGATAACAAAGATCTTGTTGAAATAATTGATAACAATTGTCCACACTAATAGTTCACAATTTGACTCAAATCTCAAAATATAATTATTTAACATTTGAAAGTTCCAAAACTTGTCAGGGAATCAAGGCATTTTAAATCTCGTTGATGGTTATGTCAGGTTCTCACGATCTTGATAAGATCCCTGAACTAGGCCAGATATGGATTTTCTTGCATAAATTAATTTTTATGTATTGTTTCACTAGATACAAACCCATTCTTGAAAGATTTTCAATGATTCCAAATTATTTTTCCTAATTTTCAAGGTTGGGATTTTGATCGGATAGAGAATTATATTTTAGTTAATTCAGCTTCATGTAAACCTATTATATTGAACCCAAGGTCAGAATGTATATATTTCATAGATTCCCAGAGCTATGAAGCATATCATCCTTATCGTCAAGGTAAATATTATCATTCACCAAAGGATTCACATCTGTTAAATGCTTATGTGAACAATGATATCCTAATACTTCTTGTGAATGTTGTGAAGATGATCATTGCTGTTTTGGCATGTTGTGTTCTATTGAGTGTTAATGAATTCTTGAATTATTTTATGAATCAAATCCCATGACATGAAAAACTAATTTATCACATTGATATGAATATCGATATGTGATTCAACATATGATTCTAATCTTGTGTTAGCATGGTATCCTAATTGGTTTCCCAGATTTATGATACCAATAATTGTTTCTAATTCCATCAATTTTCATATTGCTGGTCTAATATGTAATCAAATACAAAGGGAACCAAGAGGGAATTGAGAATATTGTATGCTAACCCACCAATTTGATCATAACATTGGTTCTAACAATTGTTACTCAGTTAATCCTTTTCCCACTAATACATATGATGATAGTTGTTTTACATCGATTGATCTCATTGAGCATGTTAACATTTATGATTCATCATTTCACTCTTTAGATGCTTGTCATATAGTTGAGGCACATTAAATTTTGTTGATGGTTATGTTAGGTCCTCACTATCTTGACAAAGTTTTTGAACAAGATTAGATTAAATATTGCTCACAATATTTTCCTTACAATTCGATTGGGTTGATTGAAGGTTCATCTTCTTAGGAATTTTAGGGTTTTCAAATGGGTTTATCTAAATATCGTGATCTAATTGTGTATGGTTAGAGAAATCTTACTTGGCAAGCTTCATTGCTAATAATAAGTTTCAATATTTCTTGATGTTTGCTAAGATTGAAAATACCGACATATGTGGATTTGCAAGAAACTTTCAAGATTTACATGATCGTTATTCTCATCAACAAGGTCAATTTATAGACATTTTAATATGAGTTGTTATGGCACATCTTTCTATAAATAGGCCATACCTTCAATTTCTTGGGAAAATTATTCAAGTTGACATCTTCTTTTTTGCACATTGTTTCATACTCTTCCTAATTTCTCATATCTTTATGCATGCAGGTCAGGAACAACTTGAATGGTTACATCGGAAATTTCACTTCACTTAGCCGTGACTTTCTAACTGATTATATTAGGAGCATGTCTAGATGCATTTTAACTTCTCTTTTGCATTTTATCAACCTTGCATTTTGTTCCTCATCTAGTCTTTGCATTTGCTTTGTGTTCTTGCTTTCTATCTTGCATGCTAATTTTCATTTTAGTCTTACATTTGTTCACTTTTCTTGTTTTTGTTTGCTTGTTGTGTCATGTCTTTTCTTTCACATTTTTTTAATAAGATTGTTCATGAAAATTGCTTTGTTTTGGCTCAAAGGTCATGTGGCGAAGCATTGAAAGGGAAATTGTGACATTGAGCAATGCTTAGTGTACCTTTGCTATACTTCTTTGTTTGGGCCTAAATATCTTTTAGGGTCAATGATGCATGTACAATGCCCATATCTCTAATAGGATCATCATTCCTTGAATCGGTCATTTATATTAATTGTTTTTAGTGTGTCAGCTCATTCGAGTAGAGAAGGGAAGTGAGAATACTAATTTCAGAGGTGTATACATAAGAGTCTCTGCAAAACAAGGAAAAACCTCTCTTGCTAGTTAAATAAGTAGGAATCCCTCTTCCACCCTTGGTGAAAAAAATGCGAATAAAATTCGAATGAAAATAAAATAACAAAATAAACAAAGGATAAAAGAAGAGAAAGGCTTCTTACACAGAGAGGTGAAAAAAGTAACTTCATCTGGGTATTGAACAAGATGATTGGAAATGAAAGAATGCCTGCGATTCCTTGAAGTGACTCCCTCGAGGCACTGAACAAGACTCCTAGCAATGGAGCAACACCAAAGATGATAATAAAAATATGAACATCTTAAACTTATGTATTCATTTACTCCTACTCCCAAACACAAACCACTAAAGCTTGATTAGTCCTATGAAGTGTGTTAAGATTATAAGAGGAATATAAGAGACTACATACGTAACTGGGCTAAGTAGGGAATCTAGGGTGATAAATAAGATGAGATAATACTTTCATAAGGCTAGACCTTGTACTTAATATTAGACATAAATAGAGAATCTAAAGTTATTCCAGTGTGTCGCCAAGTGTTGTCACTATCACAAACACCCTCCAAATTTTTCCTACATTCAAATTTTGGGGCCTCCTTATGGTCATGTTAGCTTGAGGGGGCCTGACCCAGGTTCAGAGTTAATTAGCCAAACAAATGCATACACTAATGGTCCTTTTGGAATTAGCCCATGGAGCGCGGATCAAAGTCTCACCTGAAGCAGTATGGGGGGATGTTGGAACCAAGTTTCCGCACCCTGAGATGGTAGTGATGTCATTTGATTCATTCTATCCCTACCTTTGTGTAGGTCGCTTCACTCTAGGGCTTGCAAGACAAACCCTCTATTCCGACCTTCAATACCTTTGTGAAAGTATACGACCGACCTTCATGCAACCCTAACTTGTTTCTCAAGTACTTTCACACTACTATGGAAGCATGTCGTGCAGATTCCCCAATTAGTCTAAGTGATTTGATTATCTCATTAAATACTTAAATTTAACACTACGTAAGTAGATATTCATAACTGCGTTCACTTATTCAATGTAATTACATTCATTCATGCATCATATAAGCATAATAAAGGAAATTCATACATAAAATATCCAAACGCATCAATAGAGCAAAGACACAGAAATTACAGAATAACTCTTTTTATTAATATCTTCCGAGTGTTACAACTTCTGTTTGCCCTGCGCACACAGCTACAGGGTTCCACGCACTCTGCTTTGGAATTCTACCCTAGGCCTCTGTGCACTCAGCTGCAGAGCCTCTACCTACGCTACGACCCAAGACTTAGACTTCTTGCTCCAAAGATATCACTCTATTAAATGAGCTGCCATTGTCTTCATCCTTAAACTACTTAGAGCTTAGCTCTTTTTATACAATCCCATGGTTTTCAGACCATAAGTAGGTCTCTTACATCTGACTTTACTATACAAAACTAAGGGCAGACTACCCTTTTTGACCCATAATACCTTCGTGCTCCGCAACCACAAAATGTGGAGTCTTTACAATTATATTGCAAAAATTGACCTAAACATGGGCTTTTAGCCCCAAAACTACCCTTGGGGGATCCCACTCCCAACAGGCCCCCAACAAAAACATCGTGACTCACCCTCGAGTCACTCGGTAGGCGTAGATATCTTTGCGTGAACATTGTCCAACTTGACCTGGATGACTGCAACTTTGGCTATGCACTGAGTTGCTTCCTGCTTCGCATCTTTAACTATCTTCTCAGTTACTACTCCTGCGTAGTCAGCTTGAAGCTGTTGTTGCATCACTTGCAGAGTCTCACAAGCTTGCCTTCGATGTTTCTTCTGACTGCATAATCTTCCTCCAGCTAGGGCTTTAGTCGTGCCTTCAACGCTGCTTCCTTATGCAGAGCTACTTCCACCTATTCCTTCAGCTGCTTCGCTTCTTACAACTTTGGTAACCTCTGTGTCAGTGCGATGGTTCACGCTGTTCCCTTAACTTCGTCGTAGCATTGTTGGAGTTCGTTCACTTATGTCTCTAGCCTCTAGATGTTTGGGTCCTCCTGCAAACTGGTTAAGACCTCAAATGATTGCTTGAACAACTGTGTGTAGTTTGCTACTACACTCTCCACCACCACAATTGCTTTTGTGACAGCGATTGCTTGCTATTCCTTTACCTCTAGCGGTGTTGAAGGCTGGGCCCTCAATTGGAGCTTTGTAATCTGTAGGTTCAGCTCCAACTGAACCCATGCCATCTTTGGCCAAGTATCGTGCACCCTTGTGGCAAATTTGTGGATGCGGACCTCGACTGGCTCCTCCTCTGGAATGGCCACCTCTGGGACCATTGTGCATGCCTCCTCGATGACTTGCATTATCTTCTTGCTTTGGTTGGTCACCTCGACCTCAGCGGTGATGGCATCATTTCATTATAGGGCCATCTGTTCGTTGTTTATCCTTTGTTCGCTGATCACCTAGAGGGCACGGTGGTCATGGGCCCTCAGCTCTGCAATTACTCCATCCTATAAGAGGTGGAGTGCTTCACACGGAAGCACTACCAGGTTCAGTCCAACTCCCTCCAAGGTGCTGAAAGTGGGCCTGTCAACCTCATTTTCTGTGGCAAATGCTCCATTCGGCAGCACTATTGCACTAGAAGGCTTCGTGTGCAACATATTGGCAACCTTTAAAGTGCCGATGGCCAAGATGGTAGACACCGTACCAGCTTGCGACACATGGGTCTGCAACTCATGCAACATGCTCTGGATGAACCCTAGTATGATCTGTTGCTGCTTTTCAATTGCTGCAAGGCTTCCATGGTGATATCTATGACTGTGTCACCGATGTCATATAAGTCGCCCTCTGTCAATGTGATAGGGTCCAAGGAGGTCTTGGTCACTTTTGATTTCTTTCTGGACCCTCCCTTCTCTAGCTCTCTCGGGCACTTAATGCGGGTGGACATCTCCTGAGGGTCCATGCTGTGTTACTCTGTGTCCTCCTCTTTGATCGTAGGTGAATGCGACCGCACCCTTGTCAGAGCTCTGGTCTATGCCACCTATTTTTTTTTCCTACCTCCTTTCCTGCTTATTCTTCCTGGGCCTTCCCAGCGGCCTCCTTTTTGCTCTTTTCGACCAACTACACCATCTTCAGCTTGGCCTCTTCCTTCTTCTTTTGTGCAGCGGACTTACTTCCACCCACCTCTAAGTCCATGGTAGTGCACCACTCCGCATGACATATATCAAGCACTGCATCAATGGAATCATCTGTGGCTAGATACAGAAAATCATACCACTTTTGTGCAGGGTCCTTCCATGCCTTGATTAATATTCAATTGAAATAAGCTTTAAACTTGGCATAGATTTGCAGGTCAGCGTATACCGTGGGTGACAATCGCGGCTTATGATTGATGGCCATTCTGATATTCATTTCCATAAATATCTAGAAGATCTTGTTGTCCTGAACTTGCTCTGTGTCCTTGGTCACCCACAGTGAAGTGTACTTTGTTGCTTCAAGAAGGTCTGGCGTGACCGAAGGGAACTGGATCTCCTTTGGTAGCTCCCATGCTACTAGCACAATCAACAACAAGAGCCATGTGTAGTGGAATGTCTTGCTTTGCTCTTGCGCTTCACGGCAGTTTGCTCAGAACTCTCTGGAAAATTAGTCCAACCAATTAAATTGGACTCCTTCCGTGCACTGTTGTGCGAATGCAATGACAGGTGATGGCACCCAATCACCACAACACTTCTACATCACCTTCCCTACAAGGATCTATGTTTCCACCTTCACAGTGGGGTCACAGATGCTGGAGATAGTGTACTCGTGCGACTTCTTCACTAGCTTGAATTTCTCCTTCATTGACTTTACGAGTGCCTGCTCACTACCCTTGCCGCCAAAGATCATAGCTAGATTTTCGCCTGTATATGACAAGTGTGTTATGCGGCGAATCAACATATTTGTGATGGGTATCGACTCCTCCAGCCATAGACACCCATCATGCACCAAGCACAACAGTTGCTTGATGACCAAAGCTGTCACTAGGGTGTGGTTATAGTGCGGCACCCAGATGAGTTTCAACAATCCTACCTTCTCTACCCCCTAAAGACACCTCCATGGCTCGAAGGTGATCATTCCTATATTTGTGTCTATGATGTGGTGCATTAGCTACTCAGTCGCTAGGAGTGGGAACTTCTCGTGGTCCGCTAAGTCCCAATATTTAAGCTTCAGTATCGGCACTTGGGCCAAGCATGAACCATCCAAATTATTTTCATCCAGTAGAATAGGGGTTTGTAGGGGAGTCTTATTCTCATCAATGTCCTTAGGGACCTTAGACTTAGGCTTGAGTGGAGGGACATACTCCGACAACTGCGTAATAGGGTTCACACCCTGGGTTTCAATCTCCTCTACTTCCACTCCCACATCCTCATCGTCCATCAGGATGTCCTCGATATCCTCCTCCTCTTCTTCTAAGTTTATAGCCTCGCCTTTCTCTTGGGTAGTGGGCTTTGGTGGGTTTCGCCTTGGAGACGCATGCACCGGTATGGTAGGCTGCTTTCCCTTCTTATACTTCATGGTGTCCTTGGTTGGGGTACTTGGCTTTAGTCTCAGTGTTCTCGACGATTTAGGGACCTCCACTAATACTTCAGCTACTTGTAGAGTAGCTACTTCTACCTCTCTCTCCATTTCCTGTGCATTCTCCTCAGTTACCACTTCTTCAGTCTTCATAGCTTCTACTTGTGTCGACATGATGCTATTCACTAGTTCATGTGTCTCCTTTGACAATTGTTGAAATGCCGAACTCACTATTAGCTCTTGAAATAATTCATGGTTCATGTGCACCTAAGAGCGCAACAACTTAATTCTTAAAATGCCAAGTGTTTTTTGCTGGGCATCTACTTGTAATTTATAGGGAATTTTGAATTTAAATCCGACCGTTCCCCCCAAAATCGGTTCATTAATGTCGGATTGGCGACAAATTTTCAAGGATCTAAGCCATAAATTTGATCTTAAATGCCACTCTCCCACTCCATTTAGCCTCACTTTTTCCGTCCTTTCATGAACAGTGACTTTAATGGTCACTTTTCGGCCGACTTGCGCGATTTCTCCCTAGGTAGCGCGGCTCCCTTCGCACTGCCATTGAGCCAGTGACAAGTCCTTGGTTTGTACCATCTTCCAATCACGCAGCTCCCCAACCTGGGCAGTGTAGTTTATAGTCCCGTGCCTCCTTTCAGCTTCCTGGAGCGCTAATATTGTTCTACCTTCATTTAGTCACATTGTTGGACCACCGGTATATGGCTTCAAATGACTTCCATTCACCTTTTCTAGGACGGGTTCTCCATTCAATTTGACCAGCTGTATTGCTCCTCCATCGATAATTTCCTTAATGATGTAGGGCCCTAAGTAGTGCATCCTAAATTCCCCTGGAAATTTATCAAACTTACTATCATATAGAAAAACTAGGTCATTTACCTTAAATGTGTGTAGCTTGATGTGTCGATCATGCCATGCCTTTTCGCACTACTTTTGGACCTTTTGGTGAAATCCTACTAAAAATATTTCTTCCTCTAATTCATCCAACTGTGCAAGCCTCTCCTCTAGGGCTCTATGATCTGTCATACTTATGAGTGCTACTATGCATAGGCTAGGCACGACATACTCCATAGGCATTACCGCTTCCACCCCATAGACAAGCTTAAAAGGGGTTTGTCTAGTCAACTCTTGCATGTCATTCAATAAGCCCACAATACTGTAGGTATGCATAGGTCCCAATCACTTCACTGAGCATTACAAACCTTGGTCAGCGCGTTTTCAAGCACTTTTTTGAATGCTTCCACCGTCTCATTAGCCTGTGGGTGATAAGGTGTACTCTTTTGGTGGTATACATGCAATTCCTCCATCAGCACGCTAATCATCTCATTTAGGAAGTGCGTACCACGATCACTTATCAAGATCTTCAGGTAGCCAAATCGCATTAGTACATGCTCAAATAGGAACTTCGTGGTAGTTGCATATGTGCAATCCTTCACCTGTGCACTTTTACCCAATTATTCAAATACTCTGTCGTCGTGATAATGTACCTTGCTCCTATCTTTCCTTGTGGCTGAATGGGTCCTACAAAATCTACTTCCCACTTCTTGAAGGGTTGTGACGTCATTTGTGGATTCAAAGGCATCTTATCCCTCCGCAATGGTCTGCGAGTCCTTTGACACACATTGCACGCCTTGCAATATGCTTTTGAGTCATGATGACGGGTTGGCCACCACAGCCCTACATAATGTCCTCCCATCACATCGCCATGAGAATCCGTGAGGATGCTGGCACTTTCAAACTTAGGTACATATCATTGCAATATCTCATTAGTCCCAATAATGACAGAGAAATCTACTGCGTGCACCACTAATTCCTTCTTTTGATAGACAATGTACCCTTTTGGATCCATTCTTGTTGTTAGGAAGTGTATTATATCCTCAAAATGACCATCCACAACATCGACTACAAATAGTTATGTGTCACATAATCCTTCTTCCAAGTTGGTAGGTTCCTCCCTTGTTTCGATGCGCGACAGATGGTCTAGTCCTGCGTTCAATCATCTAGGCTTCACAACCACTTCAAAATCATACTCCTGGAATAATAAGAGCCACTTACAGATTCTCCCCCCAACACAGGCTTATTGACCATGTACTTTAGCGCACAGTGATCTGTATACATCTTAAAGTGATCCGTGCATGGATACACCATACCTAACCCTTCGCGCTTGGTGGTGGAATAATTCTTCTCCACTTCAGCCAAAAGTGCTCGTGGATCATCCTGTCCATCATACTTGTCTGTCATTCACATCTTCATCTTCCTAAAGTGAGTTCTCATCATTTTCCTACATTCGCACCAATCATCAAAGCTTCCCTTGTGCATACCCCACCATCTTGCGAGCGTAGTGTACAGTTTCCAGTACAATGCCTAGAAGCACTACATTTCCAGTACCTCCCTTTCAAATTCATCCAAAAAGATATATATACCTCATTCAGACCATCATAAGTAGGCAGATTTCTTACCTCTAAGAACACACATCACAATGATTGGGTCATCATGTTGCAATTCAGTGTAGTTACTTCATGTAACCGATTCTGCTTGCGTTCTATATCTTCATCAGATTCCGAAGTGCAAGAACTCTCATGATCCCAAGCAATTCATCCATCCACAGTGGGATTCAACCAATCTTGGCCTCGCACTGTTATCTTATAGATATAGTCCATATCGTCATCACTTTCATAGTTGCGGATTGGTTTCGTATTGCAGGATCCTTTAGCCGGATCTAGGGGTAATATTACACGCAACGATTTCTTCTCGAAGATCATCTTTTGCTTCTTATTAGTAGCCCAGTCAATTTCAAGGAGTGTGGGATAGGGATTGTTGTCATCCACTATCTCTATTACTTGAAAGTCATCCAGCATGCTTTCTCCATCAATATCTTGGTCACCCCCTATAGCCACCCCATGGGGATGATCTTCTACTGATTCGCCACCCTTAGCTGAATCAGAGACTATTGCAGTGCAGGTTTCCCCATTCGTTCCCTAGTCTATTTCAGTAGGACTTCCATGTCTAACCCCAGGTCCAAAATAACCTGATCCATTTCATAATCTCCTATCTGCACAGTCAGTCTCATTTCCCATCCCGTCCTTTCCATTATGCTTGCCAATCTTTCATACTATGCGCAACTCACCCGACGCGGTTCTAGTGCATCTATTGATGAGATATTGTAACCCTTTCACAGCGTTACTATCGTGCAGTAACTTCATATAGGTCTCCAATAAATTTGTTAGCATAGAGGGGTTCAACTCCTGCTTAGGCTTATGCTTGCTTCCTGAGGTGGAGGCCTTAGTGAAGCTCTTCTTAGCAACCATGAAGGTTTTGCGTGAGTGCTCCAAATCGAACTCAGCCTCCTTCGCTGGAGCTTGGTGAACCCATGTACCATCTTCTAGCTATTTTCCCTTGTCATCTTCTGTCACGATTCTACTTCTGAGCATTATATTTACGTTTGGATCTTCCTCGAACGTCTCAGACCTCATCATTTGTAGGTTTTGAGTTAGTGGAGGTGGTAGCAACCCTTTGTCATGTATTCTACCTATCAGTGTAGGAAAGTATTCTGTTTCATAATCAAACAACATGTAATAATTATATGATGAATGCGTTGGATTAGTGCAATCGCAGGCATAGTGTCCTAGTCCTCCGCAATTGTAGCAAATCAACATTCCTTGACCTATATCAGGTCCTCCTCCACCTCAGCCTCTTCCACGCCATCCCTATGCTCTGGTCAAGGGGTCACGTTTCGGCCTGAACCATGTAGGCAAGAGTTCTATCCATCATCAATTCATAGCTCCTGCAATTACGCTCATCATGCCCTACAGACCTACAAAAGTTGCAGAACAGTTGTTGCGGTGCCTGTACAAACTTCTGTAGCAAGTGACAGTTATCTGTGGCATGTTTTCTGGCTACCTAACGTATAACGCACAATAATGTAGGCCCCGCAGTAGGTCCTGCTTGAGCTTTTGGCCTTAAAGGAATTGGTCCTCCTCCTACAATATAGTTTGCAAAGAGTGGGAAATGGTCTTTGTCATGACCTCAACTCTTGCGATTGAAGAACCATAGCTCCTCGCGCACCTCTGGTCGAACCGTCCTGTCCTGCTTCAGACTTTGCATCTCAAGGCACAAACTCTTTAGCTGTGCATGGATCTGCTAAACTCCTAGATTTGGATCTTGTATTAGAGTTTCATGTAGTCTCATGGAAATCTCCAAGGCCTCCACCTAAGTGGTTATCTTCTGCTGCAACAATGCACTCCTTAAGTGTGGTAGTAGTGAAGTTACAAACCACCTGCAATGCTGTCCATTTGTCAAATTCATGTTGGCTTCATGGATTGTACACTCCAACCTTTGAATCCCACAATCTACCACACCTCAAATTTAGGTCTATTGAATTATCTATTCAGTGCTGCTTGGATGTTTGCCACTCTAGCATTTGGATTATCATTATAATACTTAATATACCAGGTTAGTGCGCAATCTTACAAATCACTAACCAGTGTCGCCTTCTTTATATGATCATTTGTAACACTTTGAGATTCCCATACAACCCTCACAACGAACCAGAATCGGTTGGGTCCTCATTTCCCAAGCCTTTGGACAAAGGCAGCTTCACTTTATCTTCCATACTAAACTGCGCTAGAGGTGGAGGTAGTACGGGTGAAGTTGGAGGTGATGGTGGTGAAGTTGGAGATGTTGTAGTCAGAGGTGGTATTTGCGGGAATCCTTGTCTTATTAACTGAACAACACTTCGCAAAGAAGCCTTCGCTATCTCTTCCTCATCACCTCGTGGAGGAGAAATCAATGGACTATACTCCAGACCCTTTTTTCCTTCATTCCTGTAAGTTTTTCCACTTCGCGTAGTCCCGAACATTAAGGTAGTTGCATAACTTGTTTTTCTGACAATAGCATTTTAATTCATGTATTCAAAGATTTTATGTATTTACCTCGCGATCCTTTGAAAAATCACCACTCTACCTCGTTGTAGCTGACTAAGGTATCAACCGCGAATTAAGTCACAAATCCTCCTATGACGCGATCAAGCCAATGATCGACAATGTGAGCAATCTTATCCTCTAATGCTTCCAACCTTCACACTAGCTCCGAGGTCCACACAATAGGACCGTCAAGTTTCCACCTTTCTTGGCTATTTTCTAGCTTCGCGATCCACTCATGCAACTCAATAGGGAAGGAGCAGAAAAATATCTCATGGATCTCTTTATACAGGTACCTGTCCAACCACTGTTCCTTTGTTAGTGGCGAGTTTCTGTTCTCCCATGCCATGAGTTCGTGGATCTTCCTATCCAACCAGTCCCCGATCTCCTTCTTAGTTGGATTCGATTGATACGACATCACACATATCTTATGTAGATTCCGGTCCCAACAATGGAACCATTTGTTGACTTGAGGGGCCTGACCTAGGTTCAAAGTTAATTAGCCAAACAAATCCCTAGACCACTAGCCCTTACGGTATTAGCCCATGGAGCTCGGACCAAAGTCTCACCTGAAGCAGTATGGGGGGATGCTGGAACCAAGTTTCCACACCCTAAGATGGTAGTGACGTCGTTTGATTCCTTCTATCCCTGCCTTCGTGCAGGTTGCTTCGCTCTAGGGCTTGCAAGACAAACCCTTTTTTCCGGCCTTCAGTACCTTTGCGAAAGTATATGATCGACCTTCACGCAGCCCTAACCTGCTGCTCAGGTATTTCATGTAGCTATGGCAGTGTGCCGTGCAGATTCCCAAATTAGTTTAAGTGATTTTCTTATCTCATTAAATACTTAAATTTAACACCACGTAAGCAGATATTCGTAATTGCGTTCACTTATTCAATGTAGTTGCATTCATTCACGCATCATATAAGCATAATAAAGGAAATTCATACATAAAATATCCAAACACATCAACAGAACAAAGACAAAAATTGCAGAATATCTCTTTTTATTAATATCTTCCAAGTGTTACAACTTCTGTCCGCCTTGCACATATAGTTGCTAGGGTCTGCGCACTCCACTACAGACTTCTACCCTAGGCCTCTGCGCACTCAGTTATAGAGCCTCTAGCTACTCTACGAACCAAGAATTAGACTTCTTGCTCCAAAGCTATCACTCTATTACATGATTTGCCAGTGTCTCCCTCCTTAAACTACTTAGAGCTTAGCTCTTTTTATACAATCGCATGGTCTGCGAACCATCGGTAGGTCTCTTACAACCGACTTTACAAAACTAAAGGTGGACTACCCTTTTTGACCCATAATACCTTCGCACTCTACGACAACAAAATGCAAAGTCTTTACAATTATATTATAGAAATTGACTTAAACATGGGCTTTTAGCCCCAAAACTGCCTTGAGGGGATCCCGCTACCAATAGGTCATGCCATCCTTCATTTCAAGCCATTAAGGCATGCTTAGTAAGCTTTCTAGAGTGTTCCAGTCTTCCTTCAAGAATTTTAAGTGTTGAAGTGACCTAATTTTATATGCTTATCTTCTGATGTTTGCATAACAAACCTCTTCTAAGCAAGACTATCATACGGTGTGTATCTTTTGAAGGCAAGCACTGCACAACCCTTGATGAACATCATTGTGCAATTCCTGATGGAAATGAATACACAGTCCCTAAAAACAATGATTATGTAGCTCATTAAGGATGATGACTATGCAGTCATTGAAAATAGTTCTCATGTAGTGTTTGGTGACAGTGATTGTACATTCTCTGGTGAAAATGATTACACAGTTCCTGGAGACTGATACTACACAATCCTAATGGATAGTGATAATGTGAGGGTAGCTTCTACAGAATGTGACTATGCATCTTTTGTTGATAATGAGAATGTTTCTCAAGTCAGTTAATTTGCTCTTGGATCCTAGTTTCATACATGCATTAAGTACCCTCATCAATTAGAACCCTCATGGCATGTCTGCTCTCCCTGTGTAAAGAGTATACTCCAAAGCTTATCCTTATATTTTTTCTTTGAGCTTTGTGCACTATTGTAGTATAAGGAGTATTATCTCACCTATGTTTGCAAATTCCCCATCATTTGGGTCAGTTACTCAACTGTTACTTTTTCTTTCACAAGTGTCACTTTTGCTTACTTTTGCTCTTACATGTATCATTTTTCCTTGCTCTATCTTCCATAAGTGTTTCTTTTTCCTACTTTTGCTTGTGTTGCTTGTGTTTTATTTGCATTTGCAAGTGCCATTTTCACTCCTGCATGTGTTTCTTTCACTTGTTTTTACACATCTTAAGAGCACAATGGCATACGTCCTATACACATTATCTTGCTCTGACTGATGGTATTCATCATTAGAATATGTGATGGACATATTATTATGGCACAATTGACCCTTTGATTGTAGTTGACACTGGTATTCCCACTTGTTTTAAGTGTAGCACTTAGAAACAAGTGTTGCTTTGTTGTTGTTTCAATATATATATGTCAGTGGTTTATAATAAAATTTTTGCTTGCCCTATATTTGATGGTAAACTTGTGTGTTATCTTTGGATGTGGCTTGTTCCTATGTATTTCTCTCTCTTGTTCCATTGATCACACACTTAGCCATTTTGGAGCTCTTCTTGATCCTTCCATCAGGCACAAGTTATAAAAGCACTAACCCTCCACCAAGTGATGAGAATTACCCATTAGCAAGCCTCATTGATGAAACCTTCACCTCTTGGACTTGTCCATTGAACCTCTTTTAGGCACAACTCCCTTTATTGCACAATTAACACCTTTAAAGCATAGTCACTAAAACCTTACTTCTTGTACTACCTCACTACATAAATCTTTGATCAATCCTTCCATGTATTGCACATTACACACTTCTAGTTGAAAACAAGGACTTCTTCATCCCCTTGCAACGAAAAACTACACAATACAAAGGCTAATTTACTTTCATGGTTCAGTGAGCATCTCCTAAGAAAGTTGACTAAAATTTTTATTGCTTGTACCAACCAACAGTGCAATCCTTTGACCAAGTCAACCTCTTACTATGCATTGAATAGTTCTAGTGAATAATAGGTCCATCTCTGGGCCACTTCAACCATTGACTGCACAATCCGTCGATTCTCCTCCTCAATCACTACACATTACATAGTTATATTGCCTACTCTTGCCACCCCTGCTGACTAAAAGCTCTCACCGCTCCATTCCCTTGTCTTTTGTTGCCAACTGTGAATTGTTTAGTCCTAGTGGACAATGGGTGTTATACAGTAAAATGATCTCCTCATTAGCTTAGAGTGGAAAGACATGATGACTGAAGCAATGACCAAGTTTACAAGCCTTATTTCCAAGCCAATGCTGCCTATACATTAACAACCTGCTTTATAAAGCTTATCAACAATACTAAGGGTGCGTTAGTGACCTAAGTAACTCTACTTGTTACCTTGGGAATAACGTTATTAAACCCTAATGATATTCTAAGGGTCAAAGGAGTGGATTTACTAAGAAATATCCCTATATTCTCTCCTAAATCAACTCAGAAAAGCAAGGAAACATCAAAGTTCAACCTATTTGGGGGATTACTAATCCTAATGGAGTATGCATATGGGAAAGAGCTCAAAAGAATGCCAACATTATTTATTTTACCTAAGGAAAATCATGGAGAAAATTGGAAACCCTAACCTCACATGCTACATAAGTAGAGCTAGGGATTTTGTGAAAGGATTCATATCATTTGAAAGGATAACTTACTTTAATGTCGAGTAGAGTCTCAAACGTAAGCATAAGAAGTTGGTAAGAAGGGGGAGAGAGAGAGGAGCTGGAGGGGTAAGGGAAGGTTGATGCAACCGATGGTTGTAATCACTCTTTCGACATTAATATAGAACTACATTTATACTATCCACTCCATGATGTTGGTACTATAATTCATTTATATGTCTATTCAATATCTCATACGTCAACACCCCTACCGAAGACTCTAACAAAGTACACTTAAAATCTACCTAATAAAATCAATTATAAATTCTTTCTAGAGTAAACACACATTAATTTAGGCTAGGATTTTGGGTTAGGCAGTGTGAGTGAACTGCCCAAGATCATACACCAAAACTAGTGCCATTAAAGAGGGAAATCCTTCTACACTCATACTACCGGGACCACTCCAGTAAAAGCGGAGCTAAATACGAGACAACATTGGACTGTAAGTGAAGGTAACCCGCCTTTGCTTACATCTCCTTTGGCTATTCTGTGTATCTGTTGTTGTTGCTTTTGATTTTGAGGTAGAACAGATGGATGTGAAGACAACATTTCTTCATGGGGATTCGGAAGTGGAAATCTACATGAAGCAACCTGAAGGCTTTGCGGTGAAGGGTAAGAAAGAACTAGTATGCAAGTTAAAGAAGTCTCTGTATGGTTTAAAACAGTCACCAAGGATGTGGTATCAAAAATTTGATACATTTATACGGGGACTTGGCTTCACCAGAAGCAAAGCAGATCATTGTGTGTATTTTAAATTAATTGGTGACCGTGTTATTTATATTGTCTTGTATGTGGATTATATGTTGTTGGTTGGAAATGACAAAGAAATTATCTAGGATTTGAAGACCCAATTGTCCTCCAAATTCGACATGAAAGATCTCGGCGCTGCAAACTATATTTTGGGCATGGAAATTAAAAGAGATTGGGCAAAGAGGAAGCTCTGGTTAAACCAGAGGAAGTATGTCGAGACAATATTACAGAGGTTTAATATGCA